>LPNX010577927.1:722990-826880 GCA_001517045.1 Pseudotsuga menziesii
ATATTTGCTATGTAAACTTTATAAAAAAACTGAAAAATTTCAATTTCAATTTAAAAGTTAAGAGTTATGAATCATTCATGAAACATAAAGACTAAAGTCTACAAATGTAATCACAAAAATATTTTAGTCTTTAAAGTTTAAAACTAGAAATTCATATGCAAAAGGAAGAGTCTATCTAAGCATAAATGAAGGGTAGGGTTTTAAGTTTTTAAATTTTTAAATTTTAATTAATTTTTTTTAACTTTTTTTTTAATGTACAGGAAATGGGACACGTGGGAGTCCCTGATTGGTCTAGGGACTTCGGGGACGTCCCCGAAAAGTCCCATATTTTTTGGGGCACGTTTAGGGTACGGCGAAAAAGTCCCCGAGTCGCCAATGGAGTCCCCGACCATTTGGGGACGTTTCCGAGGAGTTCCAAAGTCGCCGGAACGTAGGGAATGGTTGAAATTTTAGGGGGGACGGGTCCTCGTGCAACATAGTTTTTTAGGAGTTTTTGAATGATTACAACTTTATAATGATGAAATAAAATAATCACAAGATAAATGCAAGATCACAAGATTGAGGAAACAACCACTTGATAATTTAAAGCATGACAACCATGATAATATAAATGCTCCAGATATATAGAAAACAAATGAAAATTGATGACAAGGACCAGTGCCTTATGGAGTGAGTCAAAGATAGTCTTAAGTGCTTGGGTTGCTTGATACAAGAGTTCAAAGTGGTAACGTTTGTGAGATTGTTTTGCAATTGTTCTTGGTTTATTTTATTGTAAATTTTATGTAATCTTGTTTTAGGTGTCTAGGAAACCTAACCGGAAATACTTTCAGTGGCTCCGTTCGAAGACATGACGGACCGGTCTGGAATCACAAGCTAGGTGTTCAGAGAATTTAACCAGCGAGTGTTCAGATTGGGAAGCCCGACGCCCACACTTGGAATTTGCCCACTACCTGAGTATTTATCGAGATAACGCCGATGCGTTGGTTATGGGGTTGAAAGTTTTATTACGTTGAATCTTGTAAGATTAACAATCCAATGCCATTTTTGAGTAATCCAATTTTTAGGTCGGTTAGTGCATACTCCGGCAAGGAAACAACAAGATAAATTTGAATTTTATTAAAAGGGAGTGATGAGTTGCGAATTTTAATTAGAGCACACATGTGAACCTCTCCGACAGAGAGTGCTCTTGACTTGTCTTATGACAAATTCAAGGGTCTTGGTTCTTTTTAAAGACAAACAGATTGTAAGCAAAGAAACCAAATGATAGCTCAAATAAAGTAGAAACTAATCTAGTTATTAGTGTTCTAAGCAAAAATGAAACTAATCTAGGTACTCGAAGCAAATCTAAGCTAAGAACACACAAGACACTCTTCCCCAAATGGGGAAGAAACACAAACTATGGGAGGCTTTATCCCACTTAGCCTTATTTTATTAATCAAATACAATTTTTGAGGAATTTCAACCTTGGAATGAGAAATGAAGATAGTAGAAGTGACTTTTGAATGGGCTCTTAAGAGCTTTACAAAAGAAGAGTGTTTAAGTCTTCATGGTTTTGATCTTGGTTTTGCAATCTTCTTCTTCTCTTTGATGATCTTTTCTTCTTCTTCTTCAAGTCCCCTTCTTGAGTTTGCTTTTGCTCAAACCTACAACACAATGCAAATCATACTACAAGCACCCTTTAGCATTAGTCAAATCAAATGAAAAGGAAACTAGATGCAACTAAAATCTAAGTATCAAAATGAGATGCAACTTTTATAATGAGATCTAGATGCAAAGCCTAAAATGAGATCTACTATATGAAACCTGACCAACTAGAATGCAAGCTAACAATCTAAAACATAAATTAGAATGTGATTGAGATCTAGCTTAAGCAAAGACAAACTCTTTTTATGATTTTTTTAAAAGTTTTAAGGAGGAAATAGGGGTAAGAAAGGGAGGCAAACGAAAGGAGGTAAGGGGAAGAAACGAAACTAAGGTAGAAGATAGGCTGAGGAGAAAACGAAGCAAGGTAGGACGAAAAGAAGGCTCGAGATAGAGAAGGAGACGAGAGCAAAGGGGAGAAGGGGATCTTAGGTAGGAAGGAGAGTAAGATGAAAGGAGAAAAGGAGCTTAGAAAGAGAAAACGAGAGCTTAGAAAGGAAGAGAGAGCTAGAAGACTAAGGGGAAAACGAAGCTAGGAAAGAAGAAGGGCGAAGGAGAAGGGAAAAACGAAGGGGAGGAAACCAAAAACGAAAGCAAGAAAGGTGCTTTAGGGCTTCCAAGGTAACCAAGTGACCAAGTTTTAATGTAGTTTGTAGGATGGAACTTGAAGCAAACCAAACCCTTAGTGCCTCCTCCTTGAAATAATCCAAGCTGTGTAGATCCTGAAAAGAAAACCAATGTTAAACAAACAAGCTTGTGATTCTGAAGATGAGCTAGATGCAATTGAGCTCATATCCTTATCCAAGATGGAAAATCTTGTCCAAAATCAAACCACTCAAACAACCCAGTGAGATCAATCAACTAGCATGCTAAGCATATAAAGATTCATCAACATTAATACAACTGAATATTTCTTGCTCATGAAATCTTGATACAATAACATAATCAACAAAATTATCAACTGTAAATGGGAGATTTTACGTTCTATGAAATAGACTTCTAAAACCAATTGATTTGATCACACATAAGCATTTGAATTGAAAAATATGGAAAGCATTCACATCACAAAGTTCATTCACCACTAGCACCAAGTCGCATGGACCTCCAAAGTCTTGATCTTATTCCAAATAATGAGCATGAAGCAATTACAAAATTCTACACTGTAAGTTTACAACAAAACATCCATCCCAAGAGAGCTCCAAGAGCCTCTCTTTATACAAAACTTTGAGAGCCAAACCCCTAATTCGAATTGGCTTTGAAGAGAGCCAATGGCTCAATAGACAAATTCGAATTCTCCATCACAACCCAATCAAATCCATGTTACAACAAGCTTGGAGTGTGAATCCCTTCAATAGACTTGAGTTTGCATTAGTGTGGATGGGGAGGTGGCCTCCACCTTGGCAAGGCGCCCCCCATCCCTTCTTTGGAGACATCACCCATCAAATACGAAGATGCCAAGTGTATACACGTGAACCAAGAGAGATATACATGACTCCTTTGTGGGAGATCAAGTTTAAGTTGAAGTAAATGCTAACTCGTGATGGAAGGGAGCCAAGCCATGAGGTGGCCCTAAAACAAGGAAGGCGCCTCCTCAATCCTCCTTTAATCACGCCCTCCCTTGGAGCTTCACGTCGACCTCAATTCGCACATGGTAAAACTTACGTGAGAGCTAGCTCACGTCATCCATTTATTACACCTCATTCGCTAGCACTTGAAACTATATGATATATCAGAGTTTGAATTAATATTAAAAAGCGTGGATGAGTCCCCCAATCCCACTCACCAAGCCTCCACATAAGCGTGGGTCCATCCATTGCTAACGTCACACTCATTCTTCACGTCATCCTCCTTATGAATTAATTCGTAATCATACCTTTAAACCATAGTTTGACTTGTTACAAAGTGGAAGAGGGTCGCAATTCACTGGGGGACCATGCCAAGTCATCCCCACCATTAAAAAAATTTGACTTTTGACTTTTTTATATTTGGACTTAGTGTATTTTATCCAAATTTAGCATTAAAATGCCACTCTAATACTCAGTTAGCCAAATGATGGCTTTCGGGATGCTTTAGCTGGCCGAAACATAGTGAAAGTGGCCCATGGGGTAAAGATGCTGCTCCGGGCTTGAAAATGAGCCCAACCACGCCAAAAACGGACTCCAGATCACATACTTTTTACATTTTGAGGGCTTGTACGTTTTCGGGTAAGCGTATCTTCCTGATGGCTTCAATTCTCTCAGGGTCAATCTTGACCCCGTCTTTGGATATGATGTGGCCAAGGAGTTTCCCCTCGTCGATGCCTAGGACTGACTCTGCTGGATTTAAGGAAATGCCATATTTCCTACACTGTTCAAAAACCTGTTCAAGATGACCAATGTGGCTGGATCTTTCTTTAGAAAACACAGTGAGATCATCCTGGTAAATTTGAATGATTTTACCAATTAATTCCTGAAAGGCATAATCCATGGCCCTTGAAAAGTGGCACTAGCATTAAGGAGACCAAAGCATTATTAGATATTCAAATGTGCCCCAAGGGGTTGTGAACGTGGTCTTATGTTTGTCTTCATCTTGAATCACAACCTGATTGTAACCAGAAAATCCATCAAGCATGGACATCATATTGGATCCAGTGACCCGTTGGAGGAGGATCTCCATGTTAGGAAGAGAAGACAAGCAGTATTCAGAAGGAAAACTATCCTCTTTTCAAAGGGCCATCTTAGCATATAGATTAGTTAATAGTCTCTTGAACCTTTGTTAGAAGACAAGTCAAGAGCACTCTTTGATGGAGAGGTTCACTTGTCTGCTCTAATTAAAATTCGCGACTCATCACTCCCTTTTAATAATTTCGAATTTATCTCGTTGTTTTTTTGCCGGAGTATGCTCTGACCAACCTAAAAATTGGATTACTCAGAAACGACATTAGACTGTTAATCTTACAAGATTCAACATAATAAAACTTTTAACCCCTATAGGGTTTAGGTTTATTTCAATAAAGGCACTATTGTGTATGTATCTATATTTATTGTACATCTTGGCAGTTTTCTATTGTAGAAAATAGTGGTTGAAGGGTAGAATTTGAAGCTTTCATTATAATTCCTGTTTTTCAAGAGTGTTACATGGTACCAATATCGACACACCTTCAGATATGTGCCCAGGAAGAGAGGGTCATTTTTTCGGGACCATGATGGGTATTATCCAACAATTTTTGAGTGGTGGTTATGGATGGACATTTTGATTCTTCCTTTAGGAGTACAATGGCTTAATGGCATTGCTGACTGCCCTTTGTTGGGGTTTTTAACCCTGGGGTTGGTGTCTGGGGCCCCTAGGGGTGGGTCATTAGGTCATATGACCCCTCACTTGTTTTTTACTTTGGTGACAGTTCTTTCAGCTATGAGGCTATTGCCTCCTCTTTCAGTCACTTGGTACACCCTTCCTGGTCCTCTTTCAGCATAGCGCCCTCCTTTGGGCATTTTCCAGTGATGACGTCATCTCTTCATCCAAGCTATATTGCTTGATTTGGGGGGGGGGAGGTGTTGAGGGATTATCAGCATTGTTGGGGTTAGATGGGGCATGACGCCCCCCCCTGCTTACTCCAGCCTTCAGTTCGGAGTAATTTGCTCATTTTTAGATATTTTAGTAATTTTTGGATAACTCTAGGGAAAATCCCCCAAGCTACCCACATATTTGATTATTTTATGTTATAATTTTAAGTTAACATTTCATAATTTCAAATTGACATTTTAAGGCATGTCAGCTTGGTTTATTTGTAAAAGTGAGTGTGAGAACATATAAATAGAGCTCCTCACTTTATATTTAAGACAACCAATGGGATTTTTTTTTCGTCTTGCTAAAATTTTGGTACTCCCTCCTATAAATTCGGCCTGGTTTCCTTGTCCCTAGAAACCCTAGGGCGGAATTTTAGGAGCCCTGAAAACAAAAAAAATATAAAATCCTAAAAACCCTAAAAACTACCCAAAATCAGATTTAAAAAACCTAACCCTTTCTCCTTCCAGGCCTCACGGCCTCCCCTAATTCTATCCCTAGACTCTCTGCCCTCATTTGGCTTCCCAGGACTAGGCTGTAACAGCCCTTTAGCAGCCCTCCCTGCTGCTGCTCCAAGTCCGCAAAAAGTTGTCGACTGTCATCTTTGATAGTCCTCCAAACCTACTACAACATCAACACAAAAACCGCATTTAAACGTTAGTCCATTGTTGAAGTTTGCTGCTGTTGTAAAGAGGTAATATTAGGGTCTGAAACCACACTAATTACATATACAAAACACTGATTTCAACCCTATATAAGACACATTTCAGACCTTGTTTGCATTGCTAATACTGCTTGATATTCCAAGTTGAAGATTCAAGTTGTGATATCTATCAAACGCAATAAAATCCTTGTTTAGCACATCTTACTTGGATGGATAATTAAGTGCTGCTATAATATTGTCATAGAGGGACTACTTACTACTGCTATCATTGTATTAACCCTCTTATTGGTCATTGGATATGAATGAATATATTTGTTGAATGATCTACTGTTGTTCTAAATTACCATTGAATGAGTATCAACCTTTTTGTTTTGTCATTGGATAGTGATTGAATATATTGGTTGAATATCTACTTCTATCCTAAAGTGCACTATTAGTTGGACAAGTCTAGAATTAATCACTTGAATTACATTGACTTGGATACATTTGCATTTGCAAGCACTTTGTATGCCTTCTTCATTCCTAAAGTTGATTTGTTAAGGCATTGGTCGCTGACATCATCATATAGAAGACATAGTCCCTTTGTCCTAAGTGTCTTTGTAGAGTATCAAAGGGATCTCCCCTTGGAGGTTATGACACTCTGAAGTAGTTGGAAGTGTGGCTAAGGTGACATTGGGTCACACATTCCTCACATTTGTTTATCGGACATTGGTCTTGCTAGTTTGTCCGGTAACAAAGAGTAATGAATAATGATGTGATTTGAGTTCTAGATCTCTGTACCTGCTGCTACTTTCTTTAGCTTGATGTGTTTCAATTCCTACTAAAAATTAAGTGCAGTTTTGATAAAAAAATATAGGTTTTCAGTTTTTCTAATTAGGCATGTTAGAAATTAGACTAGGGGTATTAGTATTACGATATTACCATGTGTTGAGGAATTTTAAGTTGGTATTAGAGCAGTGTATCTAAAGCCTTCTAGAAATTTGTGTATGGAAAGATCAACCTTGAAAGAAAGAGAGTTGTTGGAGGGTTTTAGTGGGTGGCATGTCTAAGCTTTAGTGATTGAAGCAGACTTGTGCTAGTGATTGGCACATGGACCAGAGAAGGGTTGTCGAGTGTGAATCACTAGTTGATCCAGTGAGTAGAGATTAAAACTTGTTTAGTGGAGTTGCAGTACTGGCCATTATTAGTATGTGAGAGCCACTTGTTGGAGGGTGCTTCTAACTTTGTGCCGTGGAGTGCTGATTGCAGAATTTTTTGTGGATAAGGAGGTTAAACTTCCTATAGATCCCAAAGTAGTGGTTGAGTACAATAAGAATGCAGTGTACATGAAAATTCTTGTTGGAGTTGGGGAAGGATCATTTGATCCTTCATATTGCTGACAAGACAATTGCCAGGGGGATGTATGATGCCTTGGGAACATGAACATGTCTAGGAAAGTGTTCTTGAGAAACAAGGTCATCATACCTTGCATGTGCAAGATAGATATAGTAGCTAGCTTTCTAATGAAGCTATCGAAGTTGAGAGACCGACTTAGTGTAGTTGGTGATGAAGTCAAGGATGATGAGTTAATTTGAATTGATTTAAATGGCTTTAGTTTATTTTGGCAGATATTGTTTAGGTTATCTTATGGTTGGGAGCATAGTTACATATATCGTGTCGACGAATATGTCGCCGAGTGTCCGAAATGTAACTTATCGATTACAACGGCGAAAATATCAAAAAATATCGTCAAATGTCGTAAAGCATAAAAAAAATACAAAAATAACCATTTTTTTCAATTTTTTTAACATCTAAAGCAACATCAACATCAAATAAACACATTGCTACATAAATATGAAAATACAATTAATATAGAAGATGCATAAGATGTCAAATGGTGGATCATGATCGCATATTGACTATAAACTGAAAATATTGAAATATATTCCTGATGGAATGATAGAAAATCACATCAAATGATCAAAATAAATGTCTCTCAAGAGATGGATCATCATGACTCATGAGGCATTTAGATACTACATAATACAATGATAAATAGTAGGGATCATCGATCCCCTCTACCCCTTTTATAGGCAAGGGGCACCACTCTTCCTCTGGAAGCAGTAGGGGGTCCTGTAGGTGCTTTGGATGAGTTAGGCGTCAAATTGGAAGCTCCAACTACTCAGGTTATGGTGGAAGGTCCAACTACTCTACAATTTTGATGAAACTTCCCATGTTTAATGAGTGAAGGGTACATTTTTATTAAGGTCATGATAAAAGATTTCAACAGTCAATGCCACCAACATCAAGGTACAGAGAGGGGCTGATGTGCTTGATTAAATGCCAATCCCATACCCTCCTCATTCTTGATAAAATCCAGTGGAATTGTTGAAATCTTGAAATCCTGAAAACTATTAAGTCTGTTGAATTCTAAATGGGATAAAAAATTCTACTTTTTGCATATGAAGTCCGATGAGGTTGGAACCACTCAAACATCCTGAAACAATTAATGGTAATGTTAAAAATTTAAGTAAAAGGATAGAAAATGAAAGTTAAGGAGAATGTCACTTTTACTTTAAGAATTTAATATTACCATTTATTACTTTAAGAATTTAATATATTTAGTTTTAATAACACTGCCAAAAACTTAACCCATGGATTTATTTCTCAAATTCCATGCAAATTTTTTTAGCAGGGCGATATTTTCCAAAATATCCCGATATATTCCCAATATATCACGACACATTGAATATATCGCGATATATTCAAAATGTCGAAAATGTCGTGATTTTTTAGTGCCGATATATCGCCAAGGGGAGTGACTCGCGATATGGGCGATATATCGCTGATATATGTAACTATGGTTGGGAGAAGCTGCCTAACATCGAAAAGTTGTGAGATGCTTTCATTTGAGAGGAGATAGACTGGAGCAAGTCTTAACTAGTTACAAGAATGAGGATGATGGATTAGAACCAGTCCTTATCGGTAAAAGTGACGAGAGGAGGTACGAAAGGACAACCGGGGAGGGTTTAGAAGGGAAAGGAGGAAGAATTAAATTCTTCATGTCTCAAGACAAAATATTTAAGTAATATCAAGTGTTTTGTGTACGATATGCATAGTTACTATACTTATTGATGTCCTGAGAGGAAGAAGGGAAAGGGTAAAAAGTAGCATTAATAGTGGGAGTTCATAGGTAGTGCAAATGCTTTTTGTGGATGATTTGACTGCCAAGCTAGATACATGATTTGCCATGGTGCTTAGTTTTTCCACATACACAGTGTTAGGGGTTGGATGGTATATTGACAATGGAGCTTCAAGACATATGACAGAAAGATCTTTAACACATTTCAACAATAAGAGGGAGTAAGAGTGATGAAAGACTTGTGGCTTTCGGTGACAATGGCATGTTTCTTGTGAAGGGAGTGGGCTCCATATCTATCCAGATGCCTTTAGGTGATGTTTTTGAGTTAGATTTGTCTTGTATGCCCTTGATTTAGCGAAGAATCTGCTCACTTTCTTGCATGATAGATATACAGTGTTTGGTTGAGTAACTTGAGTTTGATGGTTAAGAAGTCACCAATAGAGACAACAACCATGGAGTTGGTCGAGTTTTGGATAGAGTAGTGCAAGAAGGTGGCCTTTATAGGTTACCTGTAGATCAAGTATTAGTAGATATGGCAAGATGCCATGATGGAGGAGGAGATAGTTACATGACTAATCGTGGAATCAATGATTGATTCCTTAATTGCAATTAATTGGAGTATGGAAGAGTACTATGATAAGTTTGTTACAGAAGGATTCTCTCAAGAAGAGGTAGCTAATCTTGTAGATACTTTTACCCTACCTGTTGGGGGATTCTTCGAGGAAGTTTCCTTGGATGGGTTGATGCACACATCACTAGTTTTGGATCCTTGTATCACTGAGATTGTACTCATGTTGGGTTGTTCTAAGTCTAGTGTAGATTTCAATTCGTTATTTAATAGATTTGATACACTTGTGTTGGCATTGTGTACAAATGAGTTCATATTGCAGGAAGTTTTGAACAATGCATGATGTGGTGTGAGAAGATTTTGACTTGTGAAGATGTCATGAATAACAAGTGAGGATGGTAGGTTGTCAATGTAGTGTTTCTTATATTGAAGAGAGTTTAGAGTGCAGAAGGAAGTAGTGATTCGGATTCATGTTTCTTTAGATTTATTGATGGTCAATTGTTTGATCAAGCCCCTAACAGTAGGGGATTCAAGATGCCAAGGGAGTATCTTGTCTTTGGAAAAGAATACTTTCCTTCATAAGAGGGAGTGTTGGACTTTACTACATGAAATAGTGTCCAATAGAGAACCTTTATTGGTTGCAACAAGCAGAGAAGATCTGGGCGCATGCAGAGAAAGTACGATGGCATGTAGTAGGTACTCTAACAGAGATTTCGTACATAGTCCAAAATCCATATAGCAACAACATCATGCCCTCCTTTACTAATTTTGTACAATGGTAATGAGGTCACGGGCATTTATGGAGAGATAGAGATAGAGGGTGCTTGCATGCCAAAAGCATGCATGTGCCATCAAATTCCAGTTTAGGCACTTTTTATATAGAGAAGTTAAATTCTATTTTTTAGTTTTCTTTAGTTAGTAGTTGCATGCATAGTTAGTTAGGGTGCTTTGCATGTGAAAAGTTTCGAAGAATAGACGGGGCAAATATCTCTAGAAGAGAGACATTCATGCATGCTTTTTTACACTCTCCTCTAGTGGGTGCACTTTCTTAGGAATAGTTCTTTCATCAGGTTGATGATGCTAACCCCAAGGCCAGGAATAGATCGAGGGTTTAAGTTTATTTCAACTAAGGCACTAATGTGCTTGTGCCCAAATTTATTCTACCTCCTGGTCTATAAAGGAGAAGGCAATGTATAGGTTTTGTTCAATTGAATTTAGTTTTCTAGAATAGAAAGCAATGGGTGAAGGGTAGAGTTTGAAGCTTACAGTTTGATTCCTGATTTCAAGAGTTTCATATGTGTACTTGCTTCTAATTTCTTCAACTTGATGTGTTTCAGATTTTCAGTTCTTGGTAAAATTTAGATTAAAATTTTGATAGATATTTCTGTTATCAATTTTCCTATTTACCAAACTAGGATTGTTACCATGTGCTGATGAATTTTAACAACCTACATACCCAAGGATGGAATTTACTCTCAGTTTGAAAATTTGGACTTACCCAAGAGATTTCTGTTAAGATAGAAAATGAATAGATTTCATTCATGGACAGTGTTATCAGAACTGATCCGGTTCTGGCAAAACCGACCGGTCCGGTCTGGGTCCAAACTGCTTCACCTGGAAGTTTAGCTTGGACAACCAGTGAACCAGTCGGTTCTGTATAGAACTGACCCAAAATTGTCAAACCGACCTGTTTTGACTGGTTCTGTACGGAACTGGTTCGGTTCGTACTGTGCCGTATGACAACCCTTGGGGACGGAACCGACCTGTTTTGACCGGTTCTGTATGGAACTGGTTCGGTCCGTACTGTGCCGTATGACAATGCTTGGGAACCCACAAATTTCAAATTAAAAAAAAAAACTTAAAATTCCTTAATCTAATGCATCTAACCTAACCCTAATCCCCTAGTGAAAAATGAAGACCTTTCTTGGTTGCATTTGGACCCACTTCCAAAGGTTCTACCTTTAGGGCCAGGGGAGTCTAGTGGGGCTCAGAATCCCACTCCGGTCGAGGATGAAGAGGATGATTAGGCCCTAGCATGTTATCAGTTTATAGTTATTCATTAGTACATTACTATCCTTATTTTTTTGATTGTAGGGGCCATTTAGAGCCTCCCTGTTGATGTATTTTGGTTCGGAACATCAGAGATGTATTGCACTTAGTGCTATTTTGCTTATTTACACCTGTACTTGCTATATATATGAGAAACTTTGCATATTTGTGTATTAATGGTTTGGATTCATATGTATGGACATGAATATATATGTATTTTTACAAAATATGATTATTTTATGTATTTTTTAGTCTACCGGTTTTTTTTTCTGGTTCTGGTCTGGTTTCCGGTCCGGTTCACGTTTTGGGCTCTGCCGGTTCGATGACCAGTCCAGTTCTGATAACATTGTTCATGGATTGATAGATAGAATTTCAAATCGTCTCTTTCATCTAGACTTTCCATGTCTTTTCTCATTGTTTACCCCCTTGAATCCCTAAATATTTCTATGAATCTGGGGTCCAATGTGATGGTTTTGAGCCATCACCCAACAAGAAATATTTTGAGAATTACAGATTTCACCATATGCTAGTTATTTTTCAGCAAACTAGGTTTAGGCCCTGAACTTTAAATTTTCATCTTTTTAAAACTGCTCCCAATAAAGATGATTTGTAATTCTTTTTATTCTCTTCTGAAGCACTTATGAATCACCTAAATCAGTGGTATGGAAGAAGAGACACGCCTTTTACAAGTCAGGTTACTGTTCTTTTAACAAAAAAGGCACTTTTAAAAGGTCAAATGTAATAGGTTGCAACTTTATTGATATTGGGTAGAACTTAGAAGTGCAACATATACTAATTAATATATCAATTGAAACCACTGGAAGTCTCTTTCAAATGGCACTAGTATGGTTTCGATTCAAGCTGTTTGTCAAAAATTATGGCCCCTGCAGTAAACCGTTTGAATAACCATAGGTAGAGGTTTTGAAACCTTGATTATGATACCACTTGTAGCATCTTATTAAGCAAAATGGCACTACTATTACAAAACCGCAGAGTTCTTCAAGAGATCTATATTCAGAGAGAAAAGTAGATTTCATTCATGGAATTATTAGAGAGAATGGATACATGATTAGGGGGAATCCCAATATATTCAAAAAAATTAGAGAATCCCTAACCTGATTAATAAGTTACCAGAAAGGGATAATCAGGCCCACCTTTAGAATCAAGCACACTATTTATCTCTTTTAAGCCTTTTTTCACATAAGTGTCCTTGGACAAACTTTATCTTAAAACATTCTAAGCATTTGGGACCTAACTTTATGACTAGATTACAAAGTTATGAGCTTGCAAGCAAAATAGCTCATTTACATATGATATTATGATTTCATTTACACAACACAATTGTTATGTTTAGGGACACGACAAAATTCCTTGTAAGTTTGTTTGTACCTTTGAACAACTTCGAACTATTGTGGTCGAGGGAAGTCAAGATGTATACTTTGTATTCATATTGTAATAATTATACCTCTTCAAGTCTTCTGTCTGTATTCTTCTGCTATCCGGAGCATTGATGCTTGGTTATACATTTTTCCTGTAGAAATTTTGTGAATCGGGCAATTAATGCTGCTTCAGAAATTTCACCTCAATCTTAAGGTTTCTTGTTCTGTTTCTTGCGAACTTTCAGCCTTAGGGCTGAATCTGAAATATTAAATTACAGCAGCTAATATTTTAATTTTTACTACTGTCCAACCCAATTTGCCAAGCTGCCCAACAAAATAAATTTTGAATAAGTGTACTTCAAGGCTAACAAGTTACAGCCCTTAGGGCACACTTCCCAAGCAAATTACAGATCTATTACAGCGGTAAGTCTTCTCCTTTACCTTTCAGATATGTGCTAAATCACTTGATCAATTCAACTCAATGTTTTATCAAATCACCATGCATAACTAGGGCTGAATCTACTGTCATGAAGATACTGATAAACATAAGCTGAAAATCAAATCTGCAGGTACACAAAATTTGGACTGCTGGAAACTTCATATATATGGAGAAAATTGAAGTACATACAACAATTTTATCACAAAGCTGGTACACGTAAAACTCTGGAAACTCTAGCTAGGGAAACCATAGGAAAACCCTCACCACCAACTCTTAGCTAGGATTCATTCCCAAGCAGTGCTGGTCACTCCATAAAGATCTTCAACAAATTAGCATCAACATTGGCAAGTCCTCATTGGCAGATGCACCAAGCTTGTATTACACAAGCTCTACACAATGGCATTCTTGTCTTAGGGTTTACAAACCCTAGCTATGTTGTTTTTTGCACAAGTACATGGCAAGACAGCTCTAGTGCGAGCCACCAAGTGTACATGCCCATCCTAGGGTTTGAGTCCTCAAACCCTAAGTCCTCAACTCTTGCATCAACACAAGCCATGCACTTAGTGAAGTTTTCAGGCTGCTCAATGAAATTTGACACTACATTGAATGAACCCTTCTAGATTTGACCAATTTGAAAGAGCGTTTTGACATGCAACCTTGGGAGATGAGAGTAAAGCCAAATGGGTATTCAAATCCATCAGTAGATTTGGAATCCAAATACTGAATATATCAATCCCATGCATGTTCGTGAAAATTAGGACTATAGAACACTAAGGAAAGACCCACCACCTTTCTGGAAGTGATTGATTTGAGGCATAAATGATCAATTTGATTGCATAAACCTGAGTAAGTGGCCAAATGGGTATCCAAATATGTTCTTAGAATCATTAGACCCCATGTACAAGTAAAGATATACAATAGGCCCCTATTGGTATACCATTGACAAACTAGTATTGTACACAATAGCTCTAAAGAAGACATGATGATATCTCAGCAGTTGTGAAGTGAAGTTGTACTATGCTCAAAAGTGTCCTTAGTGGACCAACAACAAAGGCTGCTCACATGGACAAGTACATACAGATGCAATTGATCATCAAAGTGAGTCATCATATAGTTAGTCATGATAAACATGATAATATACCAACACCACAAATATCTTCAAATAAGTTTAGGTGAAAAATGATTTACAAATTAACCAACACCATGATAACATCTGAGCATTTCACAAGGACAATTTTTCTCTTTGGGGTGGATTATATATGGATTAGACTACGCTAGACAAGTGAAGTGGGCTTTAGTTCACCGACTGACTCAAGATGTAGGATAAGAGATCCTTTGTAAGTTTTTCCATTAGTGCAAACAATAGGGAAGTGCCTTGGCATGCGAATGAAGGTTATGACATACTCTTCCTTAAATTCCTACCAAGTCACCCTATCACTGGTTTCTTCTTCTTGACTTGATTTTTCTTCAGCATTGGGACAATGATTGTGTTGATTTTTGTACCTAGGAAGTTGTTCCCCTAGTGATTTTTTTTTGCCCAAGTCACTTAAAAGGGGAAAATAACATGCCCCTTGCATTAAATGACTTGAGTTTTTAATTTCACTTTAGTGATTAAAGTGACTTTTAGGAAATATTTAATTTTAAGTTGAGTGAAATTATTTTTGGAGAGAAATAAAGTGCACATTATTTCTTATCCTTTGATCTAAGCCAATGTGGGCCCTTGGATTAGATGTCCATTCAACTACCCTCATTAAACACTAGAAAGGCAAGAGAGTTCATTCATTGTTTCCATGAGCTTTGGAGAGCAAGAGAGAGCAAGTCGAAATTGAGAGAGAGAGAATTCAGAGAAGAGGCACGATTTCCCAGAAATTGAGCAGTGGCACAATTTCCAAGAATCTGTCCAGCATTGAATTGGCACATTTCCCACTGCATCTGTACAGCATTAATTGGCACAAAAATCGAGGAGCAGAAAACCCAGACCAGCCACGATTTTCGAGGCTGCAATTCTGGCATTTATTGCGGACATAATGTACTATTCCGTACAATGATTTTTTGTCACAGACTGGGCGCGAATTTTAAGGCAGAGGGGCATGAATTAAGAGGCAGTTATTTGTTGTTCCTGTTGGCACAAAAATTGAGGTATCAGTCCATACAGATTGTCCGTGCAGTCGTGTAGCAGCACGAAAATCAAGGTGGTTAGCAGACAATAAATTTTTGAAGATAAATTTCTGTAGCAGCACTGTTTTCGAGGCTGAAGATTTTCTCATCTGGTTGAGATAAGTTGTGACTGTAATTTTTATTTTTGCTGTATTGTTGATTGAAGAAGTAAAGAAACTCTCTCTCACAGGTTTTCCCGGGAGGTTGGGGTTTTACCTGGGTCAGTTTGACCAAAAATTACGAGTCTGATTTTAAGGTGTGACTGTGTTTATAAATTTCTGCTCATAAAAGTTGTAAAATTCTTCAAGTGTTTTTGTCAATTTGTTTATGAGAAAAACCACTAATTTGCAGCATTAAAGACAAATTGGGTTGGGCATTAAACAGTGAAAATGTTGGCATGAAACCGGGTTGGGGAATGAGCTGAAAATTTATAGATTGGGCCTTGATTTTATTCTTTGAGGCCTTTCTTTTGTTCTTTGACTTGTCTTCAGTACACTGGTTCATCTTTGTAGCTCCTTTGATTCGGCCTTTGAGGTTTTGGGGAATTTAGAGGTATTTTCCTTTTTATTTTTATCTTATCCCTTTACTTTGCTTTTTGTGATGCTTTGATTTTTCTTGGGGATTTCTTTGACTTTTTCTTCCTTCTTTTTCACTAGTGGAGTCGCTAGCTTCTTTGGTGCTGTATAAGGTCTTTGGGTGAAGCAATAGATAAGAATCCTTTTGTTGGATTTGGGGAAATAAGCATTGTTCAATGGTAGTTCATCCTGTTTAATAGCAGTTAGCCTCAGGGAACATGCCTGGGGGCTTTCTGAATTATCACAGGAATTACTATAACACAACAAATCCCAAGGCACTAGGGGAGACATGGAGACACTTCATGGTGAAATGATTATAGAGGCGAAAAGCAAGAGTCAATCTATTAATGTCAAACCCTTAGGATGCAGACCAAAGTATGAGGTGACGATGGATCATGTGTAGGTGGCCAAAGGTGGACTCGAAGAAGGGGAAAAAAGTCCTTGTAAAGACCAAGAGCCACCTTGGTTCAATGGTACAATTAAATAAAAAATATACTACCCTCGTCAACCCATGGGTGGTACTACTAACCATACTCATTAAACAATCAATACATCTAATGTAGCAGCAATAATATATATTATAATGTACAACATCACATAATATCAGTGTAGTCAGACTCGGACTCGACAAATACTCGGCTGGCTTGGGACTTTGCAGACTCGACAAATTGGATAAGACTGGGATAAGACTCGACAAATATGAAAAAAAAAAATTTAAAAATCTAGTATATTTTGTGAAAAAAACTCACATAATGACATTTTTAATCCATATAAGTTATAAAACAATTCTATTAGATACAATGATTTGATTTTTGCATCAATGGCTGCCCCCAAAAGGGACTAAATGGTATTCCACTTGACTTGATTATAATAATAAAAAAATATTTTTATGTGAAACCTTTATATATAATCACACACTTTTATATGAAACGTATTCAACTTAACTTAATTATAGAACAGAAAAAAATGACATTAATTATAATTTCAGGTACTTGATTAAACATTTCAATCCCAATTACGATTATTTTGTGTGTATTCCTCACTACAGAACAAATAATACCAAAGATTTTAAAGTGGGGATGTAACTGCAAATATAGCTCCAGTCTTACTACGTTATCGTTAATTTATGATCCCGCCAGGTAGAAACTAAAACAAGATGGGTGGGTGTACATTAAAACTCCCACAACAGTATTGAGTTTGAGTTTGTCATGCGATCTTTATACCATTAACTGATATTGATTGGCACGGCAGGGTGATCGGTTGGGCTGTGTGTTATTGAATTGGGTATTGTGTTCACATTGAGATTTTGCTCTTCATCTTCATCAAGGAGGATGGAGATAAGCTAGCCTAAGAAACACATTTACCTATTTCCTCAATTGACCCAGGTGGACAGAAATCATTAAAAAGATGGTGGGTTAGAGACAAACTAACACAATAAGTGTATCTGACCCGCAAGTATCTGCGATTTTCGGTGAGTGCGACGAGTTCCGACAAGTTGCTGGCGGGCGTAGTGAGTGCTGAGTCCACCCCGCGAGTATGTAGTGATTACTCGTTTCACCTAATGCTCGACAATACTCGTGAGTGCTAGATGAGTCTGACTACATTGCATAATATATTATCATGACACGACATAACAATAGGAGAATGGCATATATCATATGATCATCACATCATCTCATCAGAAGAAGGCTCAATAGCGGCAAAGATGGGTCTCAACACTCTGGAATGCATAATACTCTGAAGCAAAAATAAGTGTGAAAAATTATGTCTATAGAATGTGGCATAGCAACTACCATTGGTATTGACATAGTTGGTGGAAGAACTATCAAACAATGTTCCCTGTCATGAAAGCCCCAAGGTAGGCTCCCACTTTTATCTCTTTTACTTAGCCTTAGGTGGTAGTTTCTCTCCCTCTTTCTTTTGATATACACCTCATAGGCAAGTTGGCTTATTAGGTTTGTTTTCCCTCTTATGAGCTGTGTTACCCCCCTTTTTCCATGGGTGTCCACTTGTAATTTCATCACAAACTTCATGGGGATGGCATGTTGATGATGCCTTGGATGACAACTTTTGGATGTTCATGGAGATTTGATGATTGATGAGGGTTTGGGTTCTTATTGCTATGTGATGTTGCTCTTCATTCATGCATTTTCCTTGTGATATTGATGATTTCCATGATGGTGTTGAGTTCTTGGCATTGGTTTGTGGTTTTGAAGTTGGTTTCATGTTGTTTGCAACATGTATTGTGGAAAGCATGGCTTTGTATTCAAACCCTTCTTTCTCCAACGCCCTAGCTTAGATGGGGGCTTATGATATATGGATGGAAATCTCTTTCAGAGGACTATATCATGGTGCTAAACACTTAGTTTAGATCTCTAGGGCATTAGAGTAATCAAGTCATTTTTGAGGCCGTTTTTGTTGGTTTTTGGGCCATTTTTCAGTAGTTTGGTACTCTTTCTTGAGGAGGATGAATCTCACTCATCCTAGCTTTGTTTGGGAAGTGCCGTATATGGGTTGGAAATCTTTTTCCTGGACCTTTCCAAAGGTATATAATCCTCGACCAGATTCTAATAGGTTGGGAGCATTGGAGTCATCTTTCAAGCTGCTTTGCTAGGTTTTGGGCCTTTTTTTCCAGCAAGTTTGGTACTCTGTCTTCCAAAGGATAGATCTCATTCATCCTATCTTGATTTGGGAAGTGCTATATATGGTTGGAAAGCTCTTTTCGAGACCTTTCGAAAGGTATAGAACGTTCAACTAGGTTTCTAATAGTTTGAAAATGCTAGTCATCTTTCAAGCCATTTCTTCACTTTTTGGAGCTATTTCCAGCACTTGGTTTGGCCCTATTGGCACATGCTTGGATCATTGGCACTAATTTTGAGGAGAGCGTTGAATTGGTAAAGGGATCTAAGTGCTCAAACCCTAGATTTGACCTCTTTTCATCATTGTTTGACCTAGATCTAGTAGTGCACTCTCTCTCTTGGGCCTTATGTATCTTAGACATTGTACATGTGGCATTGACCACCTCATATTTTGGATATTGCTAGAGTTTGTTAGGGTTTTAGTGGAGATTATTCACTGTTTACTCCACCCTAGGCTAAATCTAGGAATTTATTGTTATGTTAATGTAAAGGAAGTTGAGCTACTCTTCTATATAAGGAGAGCCTCTTCCTCGTTTGAACTTTGAGAGCTCTCTCTCTTTTTTTGGAGCCTAATTGTCAAATCTTTATGGAACATTTTTGAAGTGTAAAGGGTTTCTTCTCTTGATTTTCCTTGATTGCTAAAGCAACTTGTTTCTTTTGGCATTGTGGGGTCTATTAATCCATTCCATGGAAAGGCAATTTTGCTCCATTAGTTTAAGTGGGAATCTTCTATACTTATGTCATGCTTTATTTTTGTAACTTGATTATGTATTTGGCATCTTAGGAGTGTTCTAATCAAGCTTGCATAGGCTAGGGTTTGTGCTAGTTTTCTAGATTGAAGGTGTAAAGGAAACTGTTCCTTGGTGAATTTTGCAAGGAGCTTTGAAAGTTTGGGGTAGGAATTTGTCATACTTTGCATGGGTTCTAGCCAAACATTTTCAAACAAAGCCGCAGGAGGATCCTTCTGAGACTCCATATGCCTTGGGGATTGGCACTAATCTTCGTAACCCTCCCATCATCTATTTTACCAAGAAGATCTCAAATTTTGCGAAGGCTAACTCTTCAAATGACCTTGTGTCTTCATTGCCATAACTTAACAATCCTATCCTAGGGAAGCCCCCCTTGAGTTGGAGAAGAGCCAACATGAAGTGCAGAGAAGTGGTTATCGAGGTGACAGCGGGTAACACCTCTAGGTTATAGTTGGTCTATCCTTGTACTTTGGGGCTTTAATCACACATGCTAGTTCAAGTTCACTCTCCAAAATTCAAATGACATTATCATGTTTTGCACTCGAACTTTTATATTGTTAGATGAGTATACTAGTTCCCCTTCTTTGTTACCTCTACCCCCTTGGTCATGGGATTTGTTGTCTTGTTTGATTGGGGAAAGAAATGGTAGGTATATATTGATGAGACTTCAAAATCTAGATTGGTGCAATGTCATGTTACCTCTTGAGCCCCACCCCTCTCCTCTTGGTTGCGGGGTTAACCAACCTCCTTGAGATCCATGAGGATTTACCTCTCCAGGATGTAGACTATAGACCACTAGCCCAATAAATAGATTAGTTCTAAATGGTTCTAAAGTAAGGCCCATGTTGTCCACCTCTTCACCCTTAGGGTTGCTAGAGCAATCGATTTTCTATTAGGAGCTTCTTCCCCATGGCCTTGTATGTTAGAAGAGTTGGACTTCCTCACTCTAGTGCTTCCCCAAGGCTCATACAACTACATCCCCCCCTCAATCTCGATCGATGATAATCCACCTTTGGATTGGCTCCTTCACAATAATTGATGACCCTAATGAGGAGCTTGTATTGTTTCCCACCTAAAACGTCCTCCACAACGAGCACTAGCTCCATTTCTAGCATACCTTGGTATTCTCTCCTCTTTATTTCATTGAGACTTATGTAGTTGCACCTTCTTTTATGTCTTCTTTTGCGTAGATATTTAGCTTTTAGACATACATTGAGTTCTTTGTCTTTTCTGTGTTCAGTATAGATCTAGGATTCCCTTTTGCATTTCCACAATGTATTTACATTGGATGTATCTTTTAGTCCCATTGACCTACTTTTGTGGTCATTTATTGGACATCAATAAAATTATCGTATCTTTGCCTATTGCCACAGAGCTATTTTGAACTGTATTGTTCCAGGGTTCCCCTCTTCAATTTCCCTTTTATGGTACTTGTTTGTTCTTATCTCCATTGTTTGTAGGGTTATCCATTTTGGGTTCATTTGTTATGCTATTTGTTGTATACTTTTAGTTTAGATTGGTAAGTTAGGAGACACGTTAGGGAATCCTTGTATTAGTGTCATTACTTGTTATTTTGAGTCTCATTGAATCTATTTTGGTCATTTGTGGATATCATGTAATTTCATTTCGTTGTGTTTCTGTTCCCAACTCTGTTAAACTCTGTAGCTTATGTGAGTATAAAGATTGTTTAAGGACACATGCACACACCTTGTACTAGGATATGATTCATCACACAATAGGTGGATCACTCAATGTGTCTTGACGTTTTATATTGATGTGTTAATGCCAAAATGGATGTTACGATGTTAAAATCTACTTAAATGCTGGATATTGTTGCATCGTATTCCATTCCTATACAGTGCCACTTCTTTGGGAAGGGCAATTCCAATGCCTATTCACTCTGCATCTTTTTTGATAAAATAGATATTGACATCTGAAATGCAAGACCACCCTCTCATTCTGGAAAATTGCATTGATTCTACTCTTTGCAAATGAAGTCTTTTGAATGAGATTTGTAGAGGTTTGGATTTCTTTATGAAGATTGTTATTAAATCTTCTATATTTTGAGATTCCAAGGAAGAGAAATATTGTGTCCGGACCTCTGTCAGATCAGGCTGTGCATTGCATCATTGAAAATCCACAATTGTATATGTAGTATATGTCCTCTTGGTGGGCATTTTCTTTTGCCCTTTTCATGATTGCAATCCTGCAAGCCTTTTCTTCATATGCATATACATTTCTTTTTTCTGATTTTTCTCCAAGAACTCTGAATGCAGATTTGGCCCTGGATACACCAAATGCTCCCCTCAACGGCACAACTTCATGTTTGGATGTGGGAGTGGATGTGCCAACCGTCCCTCCCAAGACTTGCCACTAAACTCCATGATTGCTTGGTATGTCATGATTGTCCCCTGTCGGGTGGGCCGCATGTGGGGGGCGTCTGTCAGCCTTCTCCCTTGCTCAGTCACCCCATCCGGGGAAAACATGTTGATTTAGTCCGAGTCAATCCGAGGTTATAGATTTTAGATTTAACAGTACTGCATTTCTTTTTCCTTACGTTGAACAATCATTTTTGAGATTGGCATAAATTGATAAATATCCCTCACCAAGACTCTATGGTTTCAGAATGTTTCATCCTCACACACTAGAAACTTGTTGGGAGTGATGTTTGAACGTGGAAACCAGGCTGAATACCATTGCAATCTAGTGCTTGTACACTGCTATTCTTTATTTAGTAAGTTTGTTATTTTGTATTGTACCAAGTGGTGCCATGGGAAAAATCTTGTGTACAAGCAGTTATTTGGCACCCAAAAATGGCGGTGTATGTAACAATAAAGTTTGTGCTTGAGAAGAGAAGGAACATAAATTTATAAACTTTCTAGAAAATACTGATGTCTTTTCAGGTGGTATAATTTTGTAGCAAGGACACATTTTAAATATGCTATGCTTGATATGATGCATTCCAAATATGGGAAGAAGCCAGTGCACAAAATAATATGATAAATATGGGAAAGGACATGGAAGAAAAAGAAAAAATGAGAAGAAAACTACAAATGTGCAGTTTGTTTGGCTTTCTTCTAGCCCAGGTATATTTAATGTTCTACAATCCCAAAACAATAATTTTGGTAACATGGGTAAAGATTTGTTGGTAGAGTGCCGATTGTTGCTATAGCATTATTCCAACACATCTTTTGAGAGAAATTCTGTATTAGCATTGCTGTCAACGAAAGATTGTGCAAAACAATGAAAATATAAAAATATCCATCTCAAAACTCTTAGGTTTATTTAACCCCTTTAAAATCATGATCAATAAATAGTTATTGTTAGTGTATTTAGTGTTTCATTGATTGGCAGAAGAAAAAGGCCAAAACTTAATTGAAGTCATTTTTTTGTTATCAAGATTTGTAGCATGAAATGGCATTGCATGATGTTTTAGGGTTTGATGTCCCAATCTTCCAGAACTTGGTTTAAATGCTTTACAATTTTAGGGTATGATCTGAAATTTCTTTATATTTCTGCTTTTGTAGATTGGCTGCCTAAATGTGGATGGAGAAAACTAGTTTTCTTTCTTTTGTGGAGTTCTCTCTCGATTCTTGTTGGAGAAGTTCACACTTGTTTCGTTATGCAGGAATCTGAAATTTTTAGGCTCTTTACATTGCTTTTTTATTTGAATGGTTATTGCTATGAAATTGATTGTGATGTAAAACAATTATTTACAAGGGCGGATGGGAACTGCATATCTTTCTCTACTTGTTAATGGAGTTCCTGAGTTATATAATCTATCCTATTGACATCAATTTCTAAATTTTTTTGAATGCTGCTTTGAATTTTGGGATCTTGTAAAGCTCTCATATTTTTTTCTTCCTTGTCTATTTATGCTCCTTTGAAGCACTGAAACTACATCCATTGAACGTTTTAGACGGTTCATTGCATGATGACAAAGCAAGCAATATTCTCTGATACAGAAATACTTTATCCTATTTCCAATCTTTATGTTCTGTAACATTGAAGGGATCCCAACTCCAAAATATTAATATTGTGTTTGTAAAAAGTGATTAACAACAATAGAACATAAGTTTACAAAGACCTTGCTTCTGCGAGCCCATTAACTCTCAGTTGACAGGTTATTAGTTCCTACAAGTGTCTCATTACCTCAAGTGGAGCTTTCCTGATATCTTATGGACTTAAAACAACATTATCTGGGAAGTGGATACTGTTTAGAATATTATAAACTAATAAATAGTATTACCAGAATGCGATGCTATGCAGTTTAACTAAATACCATATGCTCGCAATTTGATTGGTCAGTTTTACTTTGGCACATAAAGCATGGTGTTTATTTTCAGTTTGCAACTTAACCTTATTGTTTATTTTCAATTTGCAATATGCAGGTTTGAGAGTTTAGCAGTGACTTTCAGACAGATTCATATAGGAGTGGGTTTTTGTGAAGGAGGATGGCGTTGATTGTTGCTGTTGTTAAGGAGACCAAGTAGTTTTGTTCTCATGGGTTTCTGTTTTTTAATTGGCCATTGATAGAAGCCATCTAATCGAAGACATGCTTGACCTACCAAAGCATTAATACAATAATGTTTTCGTTTTTCGAAAATGTTTAGACATCTTGGGACTAGTTTCTTTAGAAAATGCAGACAACTGCAGTTTCTTTTAAAGATGGAGGGTGCTGCAAGAGCATATGGCCCCATAGCATGTTCAGCTTGGAATTGAAGAAGGATTTCAATGCCACTTTTATTCGAATTGTTCATTTAAACAAGGACATGGTCTTTTTCTCTAGTATTTGGTTATCTTACTTTAATAGTTTATTTAGAAAGCTTTCATTTTACAGTTCTGCCAATGAGTTGGCATTCTGTTGCGAGATTGGCTGCACTTTTGCGAAATATTTCTTTTCAGAATAGCCAAGTGTTTTTGGGATGATTTCTTACAGCAGAGTCAATTCGATTAAGCATGAAAGTCATTTTGGGTGTTCTATCATTGCCTCAAAAGGTTTACGTTGTAGAAGGTATACAGGACTTGTGTACATGTCTAGCTTCTCATCAGGAAAGGATAACAAACTTGTGCACATGTCTAGCTTGGTCCCTACTTCAGTTTATTATTTGCGGTGCTTTTACTAATCCTGAACATTCTTGCAGTTATTTTCATTGGGCGTTTGAAGTTATAAATGGCATGCTATCCATAAATAGTATGCAATATGCAATAAATGTAAAACATGAAGGGAACTTTGACGGGCGTTTAAAGTTATAAATGCCATGCTATCCATAAATGGTATGCAATATGCAATATATGTAAAACATGAAGGGAACTTTGACCAAGCACCAGCGCCATATTATTAAAACATAAATGTGATATGTGATATAACCCTGAGCTAGGCATTATGACATGCAAATTTGAATTGTTACAGAAGCAGGTATAAGTAATTGCATGCTAAATAGCTATTGTTTGTAAGTTGTATTAATGAATTTGAGGGTCTGGCCAATTTTTTTAAGAAGCAAAAGTAAAATTTGGATTTACACTAATCCACTTTTAAGAGAAGACAAATTAGATGCAATCTGAGAATGAATGTTCATCTTGTTTTGAATTGGAATTCTTGAGGAGTTGATAAAGCTCCTATTAGTCTATTGCACACATGGATTAACTGGATGTGCATAATCGTAAGTTCGGATAAACATGCTTGTATGAAATTGTAACTCTAGGACGCATAAACGAAAAGAAATGGTACTTTGTATCTTTTTGACTTTGTATGAAATGAACAATATTCATTTCCCGAATATGTATAGTAATTTAATAATTGAATATCCAATTTGAGAGGACAACATATTATAATCTATAAAAGACAATATATAATAAATGTATAAAACATGAGATGATATGAGATGCAATTACCATCTGATATATTTTAGCATTGAATGGTCACAATGATAAGTCACGTCCTTTCAATAGGTCATGTATTTAGATAAGATGTGTCTTTTCAATAATCATTAATTATTAATTACTATTCATTATTATTTATTGTAATTATTATTTATTATTATTATGTATGGTTTTTTTGGATAGAAACGGTTATATTATATTAAGAAGGTGATTTAACCACAAAACTAGACTAAAACACAAAATGCCCTTAAGAAAGTGACAAAAGGAGTTCGACTTCTCAGTTCATGCCCATATGTTGGCAATACGAGTTCAGCTTCTCAGTTTATGCCCTTATGGAAGTGGCAAAGCGAGATTTACATATATTGTGATACTTCTTAGCATAACCGGTCTTTAAGAACAAGTATCAACATTTACAGTATAATAGAGCAAAAACTAACAAGTAGTCTAATTCCAGCAGTCAACTTATCCTAATTCCAAACAATCAAACTATCTAATAACATGAAAACCCAACAAAACAGTGCAGACATCAAAGCAAAGATGCAGACCCATCCCCAAAACTTATTTGATATTCGCATCTAGACCGGACGAGGAACTTGGCATAGGAGGAGCTTTCGTCTTGGCAAGATTCAGGGCGAGCTTGTCCACTTTTATTTCCAGTGCAGCAATCAAACCAATTACAACATTCTCGGATTTCCTCACCGCTCGCTTGATTTTCATTCGCAGATGCACAAGATCTTTGTCCACATTTTCTAGTCGTTTGCCACCTTCGGTATCAATCGCCTCAACCTGATCTTGCCGCACCATAACATCTTTCTTAGGCTCTTTGATATCTGCTTCAGCGAATTCCGGAGGGAAGGACGATCTAGAGGTCTCAGTTGAGGTTTCCATGATGAACACCAAGGTTTGCTTCCCTTCAACGATTCCGCAAATCAACTTCAGCACTCTCGGGGGAATGGAGCTGCAACAAATCCACGAAATTATGGTGCCTCTTGCCTTAATCCTCCGCATTTTAATGTCCTTGCAGTTCAAGAACACAACAATTAGAACCTGCGTTCGAGCCATTATACCTTGCATCACCTTACTCCATTCACACAGTGTCGAAGAGACAAGCTGAGGAACTTGCACAGGGTGAGGGGACTCCTTCGTATCACATTTAACACTTCCTCCGTAATCCAACAAGCGACCACGTGCCTTCCTTGTGCCACCTGCCCTGTCATCAGAAGCACGTGCGTCGAGAGCCCAGAGAGGGAGGAGCCTTAGAGCTCGGGCCCAAGGGAACTTAAGCCCCACAACCCTAGCCTCAGTCCTATTGGGGAGCACACAAAGTAATAAGCCCATTAATTAACAAGGACTCGAGGCCTGGGGTGGAACCCAGATTTGCAACAAGGTTTGCTTCTTTATTATGTATTCTCAAGACATGGAAGAAGTCATTTTTCAGGAAGGAAAGAGCTAGTTTCTTAATTTTTTTAATCAGGTGCCTGAGATGCAATTGATTAGGAAGAGAGTTCTAAGCCATGGCTTGAATAATTATTCTCGAGTCTCCCAGAACTGTGAGCTCGGTGATTCCTTGATTCTTGGCAATCCAGAGACCCTGCCAGAGAGCAAGGGCTTCTGCAATATTGCTAGTTTCCGAACCAAGTCCCCAAGAGAATTTGGTTTTCATTTGTCTATCTGAGGTGAAGAGAACCCTGCCCCCCCTTGCCGCCCCAGGATTACCTTTAGAAGCTCCGTCTGTGTACAAGACCGCCACGCTCAGTCGCCTCAGCCAGGAGTCGAGGTCCTTTTCCTCCATCCTAATTTCCCATGGACTCCCCACCTTGGGGATTGGGATAACCGACGGGAGATTAGGAGACAGGCTATGAAGCCATGTAGCCTCTAAGGGGGGGATAAGACCTGAGTCGCTGCAGAGGTGAGCGAGGCAGTCACCCAGAAGGCCATCAACTTTTGCAGCAACTTGAGAGGCTTTCCCCACTTCTCCTCTGAAAATTCGAGCATTTCTTTCAAGCCAAATCTTCCATATAATAACCTTTGGTAATGCCATCCAACATGATTTGGTTCTACCAGACTTGAGACTGAAGGGAGCTTTGGAAGCCCAATTGATAAAAAAAGAATGAATGTTGCTCGGAGGAAGCTCAACCTTCTTTGGAAGGGTAGCTTTCCAGACTTCTTTGGCAAACTAATAAGAAATGAGGATATGGACTGCAGTTTCTTCATTGTTTAGACATAAGGGACATCTCGTGGGACCTTCCCATCCTTTTTTTCTAAGGTTTTCCCTAGTCAGAATTTTATCCTGGGCAATGGTCCACGTGAAGAAGTCAATTTTTGGGAGGCTTTTTACAGCCCAGATACTTTTCTAGATGGCGGGATTCTCCATATTGTCGGGATTCGATAACAACTTATAGCCTGTTGAGGTAGTATAACGACCTGTCTTGTACCCCCAGCCCTTTGAATCTTTAGTATTTCTGGCCCGATTTGGGATTTCCCTCTCAGATTGGAAGTAAGAAGCTCCTTGTCTCTTTCCAGATGATTTGGGCAAGGAATTTCCCAGCTCTTCCAAGAACCATCAGCATTCCACTTTGAAATATCCCACAGGGTTACCATATTCCTGCTTTGCATATCTTCTTTTAAATGCTCCATACCAGGCCACTGGCTCAACAGAGGATCCCCCATTATCGAGTCCTCCCAAACCTTTATATGCTTCCCATTTCCGGGTATCCACGTGATCTTTGCTGAAAAGAAGGCGAGAGCTTTCAACAGAATTGGGAGGATGGTAGAGCCCTTTCTTACCCTTGGGGATTTGTTCAGACACCTTAGTTGGCTTCCTATGAAATATTTTTTCCAAAGGGCGGATTTGCACCATGTCGGTTTACCCGAGATAATGTTCCATAAAATTTTAGCCCTAAGCGCTAAGTTTTGCACAGCCAACTGCTTGATTTATAACCCACCTTGCATCAGGGGTTTTGCTACCTTATCCCAGCTAACGAGGGGAAGCTTCTTCTCATTTTGTTTCTCACATTTCCAGAGGAATTTTTTGAGTAGAGATTCGATGTTGGCTAGCATGCCTTTTGGGGCAAGGAGAATGGAGCATTGGTAAATGGGGATACTAGATAACACTGCTTTAATTGAGAACTACTTTCCTAGCTGGATTTAACCATGCTGCACCCTAGGTGCTGATCCTGTTTTTGTTTTTGTTAATTATAGGGAGCCAGGAGGTGGAGTTTGGAGAGGCCTTGAAGATAGGGACTCCCAGATACTTGAAGGCATCCCATTGGGTTTTGCCTTCTATACCGAGGATCCTGTTGATGTCTGTCATTTCTCTGGGATTGCAGTTCCAACTTAGGATTTGCTTTTTCTGTAGTTGATAAGACTACATGAGGCTTCTTGGTAGAGATTTAGTTCTCTTTTAAAAAGTTTGGCCGAGATCACACTCGCCCCCCCTAGGAGGATGGTATCATCAACAAACTGGGCGTGATTGACATCTTTTACTCCTCTGGCAATGTGCAGCTCGATAAGCTCCATTAGAGGAAATTTGGGGTCTAAAATGGGCCTTATAAGAAAACTAGCCAACAATAAGTTCTTGTGAGTTGGAATTCAAGAACCAATAGAATTTCAATAAAATAAGTCAATCATAAAGGTTGAATTGACATATTTGTCATTAAAAAAAACTACTTTTTTGTTCGTATTTTTGACATATCTCCCCGTGTTTTTACTCAAATTTTGATCGAGAGAGTTCGTTGGATGCGGAATTTGATTCCGCATCCAACGAGTACCCACATTGCATACTTTTGATGGACCTCGCTACCCCAAAAACAAGAAATACCTGAAAAAATGTGATGATGTCATCTTTTAGGTATTTCTTGTTTTTGGGGTAGCTTGGTCCGTCAAAAGTATGCAGTGTGGGTACTTGTTGGATGCAAAATCAAATTTCACATCCAATGAGCTCTCTCGATCGAAATTTCAGTAAAAACACAGGGAGATATGTCGAAATACGAACACAAGTAGTTTTTTTCTTTTTTCTTCCAAAATTAATAAATATTATTTTATTATTTTAACTATTATTTTATTATTTTCCTTAGGAGGTCCATTTTAGACCTCAAAATTCCTCTAATGATTATTGAGTTGACATTGGTTGAGCTGAAAACTGAGCACTGAGGCTTGGATGGCATAGAGAAGGGGAGAAAAAGGGCAACCTTGACAAAGGCCCTTGGAAGCCTGGAAGAAATTAGCAGCACGCTCGTTGACCAGGGGGCAATCCAGGGAGATTTAATAAAGGCTTGGATCCAATTGAAGAAGCTTGGATCGAAGCCAAACCGTTGCATAACCTGGAAGAGAAAGTCATATCTAACTCTATCAAAGGCGTTAGCTAAGTCTAGTTTTGTGATCATACCTTTTTCCCTATGCTTAATGCTGGAGTGGATTGCTTCTTGGACATGGATGATATTATCTGCGATCTGCCTCCCTTCGACAAAGCCTCCTTGATTATCTAGGATGATGGAAGGTAGCACCTCTTTAATCTTGTTGGCGATGATTTTATATCCAGTATTGCATAACGAGATAGGCCTGAATCTATCGAAAGAGGTGGCTCCCTTTTCTTTAGGAATAAGGGCAAGGAAGGCCGAGTTGGTGCTCCCTCCAATTTTGGCGCAGGACTGAGACTTGAGGATCATTTTAACAAGATCGTGCTTGATGATTTTCCAGCAGACTTTGAGGAATCTGGCCATGAACCCATCCGGGCTCGACGCCTTGTCTGGATCCATAGACGCCAAGGCCTGCTTCACTTCTTTCTTCGAGACCTGGGCCAAAAGTTTTTTGTTAGTAGAGCGACGGATCAAGAAGGGGACTGAGTCGAGAATGGGAGAGCTGGGGAAGTTAGAATTCTCTTCAGTGTAAAATTTTTGGAAGTGATCATGCGCTTCCTTTTTGATCTCTTTGAACTCCAGGATTGTTTGGCCTTGACTCTGGATCTCCTCCACGACTTTAAAGTTTTTCCGGCCTTCCGTTTGCTTGTGGAAGAAGGTAGAATTTTTGTCTCCTGCTTTTAGCCAAAGACATCTAGATTTATGTCTAAGATTTTCTTCCTCATTCCGACAAGCAGCGTGAAGGACACAATGAATATTGTCCTCTTTTTATAGACTAGCATAGTCCAGCGTTTGATCTTCTTGCCATCTTTGATGCCTTTCCAAATTTTGTTGAGCATCTATTCTTTGGGATGCAGGAGATTGTAAAGACTTGGCCCAATCCTTGAGAGCTCTTTTAAGCCTTTGCAACTTCTCTTTCCAGATATAAAAGGGGGAGCCAAAAACCGGGACGTCCCAGACCGATTAGACTAGCTCAAAAAACCCTTCTTGATTAATCCAACAAGGGCTAAATATAAAAGGAATGGGTCCCAGATTTTTTTTCTTCGGCCATATCCAACAGGATCGACCTATGATCTGACATGCTGAAAGGTAAGATGGATGAGTCCGATCTGAACCCCAATATTGCAATGGATTGTTGGACCAAGAACCTGTCGAGTCTGGTCGTAATGTGGTCGGGACCAATTCTTATGTTAGTCCAAGTAAAGATGCCACGATTTGGCTTGACGTCTTCATGGTCCCAATCCCTGATGACATCTTCCATGGTTTCTCTAAGAGGGTCTCTGATAATAGAGCCTCCTTTTTTTTCCTTGGGTTAAGAGTAATATTAAGGTCCCCGGCTAGGATTATGTTTTCAGGCTTTGGGGAAGAGAAAACCTCTTGAACGCTTTGCCAATAGTCTTTCTTTTCCGACATCAAAACTGGAACATAAATATTGAGAATGCTTACCTGGATGCCGGTTTTTTTATGATGTAGAATGGAAAGGATCCAATGAGTGTGAGAGTTTGACTGAACTAACTCAAAGGCCTCTTTTTTCCAGAGAGTGTTGATACCACCAGAAGCACCTCGGGCACTTCTTGCAAGACCATCACCATTTTTCTAGAATAATTGGGCAGTTTGGAGGAAGCTTGCTTCCTCCATTTTTGTCACCTGGATCAAAAGGATATCAGGGTTGGAGATGCGGATTAGATCTCTCATTGATTCAGATTTTTTCTTGCTCCTTCCTCCTTTTTTGTCTCTTGGATCAGAAGGATATCAGGGTTGGAGATGTGGATTAGATCTCTCATTGATTCATATTTTTTCTTGCTCCCTAATCCTCTACAATTCCAGGAGACAATATTCATTACTTACCTTTTGGAGCTTTGGCATCCCCTTTGAACTGCCCTTTCTGTCTAGTGAACCTGGAGTTCATCATGTCTTCAATCGTGGCTTGCGCTCTCAATAGTTTATTTTTGTAGGTGGTTTCTTCTCTTCTCTCTTTGTCCGTCTTCCTTCCCTGCTTGGATTTTTTTTTGATTGGTGAGGGTTGGGACTGCCCAACTTCACCTTCCTCTTCCTCCGAGGCCTCTTCATCTGAAGAAGGGGTCGTGGATCCGGGATGACTGTTTTCTTCTTGTGTTTTTCCTTAGCAGCAGGGCTGATTTCTTCTGTATTTGAGATTGGATGATTCCTAGCTTCCCGATCCAGATCTTCATCATGCCTAGGTTCTAGATCTTCGTTTGCATTTACCGTAGAGCTATTACCTTCTTCGTTTAGAGGAATTTTGGGAGCTTCTTCAGTTGGAAGTACCTAGGTTTCTCTCTTCTTTTTTATGGACATTCCTAGCATTGTATTTGGTTCGCTTTGCCTGAATCCATCCTTCTTCTTGATCTTTTTCTAGATCAATCAGTCTCTTAGGGTAGCTCTTCTGGAAATGACCATATTCATGACAGTGACGACATTTGAACGACATTTGTTCGTAGTCCAGCGTTTGGTTGTGTTGCCAATCTCCTATCGCTAGTTTGACTGCTACAGGGAGACTTGCTTCCAGATCAACTTCGACATAGATTCTGGCACAAGAATAGTTCTCTTTTGGGTGAGATTTGTTAATGTACTTGCCAAGTCTGTCCCCAATAGTGAGAAGGGACGACGAAGTCCAGCAATGGATCGAGAGATTTGGGAGACGAACCCAAACAGGAACGGCTTTGGGGACATCTACTGCGGGGTCAAAGTCCGAAGTCCATCTATTCAGATATAAGCCTTAAGGCCCCATGAAGTACGAGCCGCTTCGAAAAATCAAATCTCGGTCTTCTTTAGCAATAAATTCAAGGAGAAAGAACCCTCTGTCTACTCCATAGCAGGTAATGCTATTGGAGATCATAGGCCTCTAGTTCTTTTGGATTCAGTTTTCCGTGGTCTTGGGCGAAGGCCACAGCCTAGTGAATTGACCAACCAAAGCTCGATCTGCTAGGGAAACAACCACATGCATGGGGTGCTGAGGTGGTAGGCCAATGACAGGGACCTCATCAATTTTCTTCACAAACTTAGGGATTGGAGCCGCCTCAAGATTCTTGGATCTGCCAGAGATCCATCTTCTGAACGCAGCGAGTTCATCACATGGGCCCGGGGGGGACCCGGATCCGCCGTCAGGCATTGTGGCCATGTCAGAACGACCGCCTCCAAGAGGCGCCAAGAGCAGGCAGGCACGGAGCCCTGCCAAGAACGTGCAGTAGCACAAAACCCTAGGACTCAAAGCGACACGAGCACTCAGAGCCAAAAAAAGAATTATTATTATGTATGTTACATTGCCTTCCCCTTTAAAAATGTTTTGTCCTCAAAACATATAAAAGTCATGTCTTCATTTTGGCTTGTAATGCCCTTTAAGGATTCTTCATTCTTAAATTCATCATGGTTGAGGACACAAGATGATATGATCTTTTGAGTGATGAGCATAATTGTCGAATTGTGTAGGTGTCAGATCATCTTAATTCAATCTTCTATGGCTTTGTTTGGAATTGACTTCTATGATGATAGGATCATATTTGAATTTTTCATTAATAGAGTAGGATTTCTATTTAACCTTGCATATTTATTTTGTCTTCAATTAGTTCGTTGATGGCCCTTATAATTAAGATGACGATAGGGTATAATTGTATCTGGTGTCATGTTCTAGAAATCTTCGTCTTTGTTGCTTTTAGTGATTTATTGGTAGGTATGATTCAATTGTATTTGTATTGGTTCAATTATTGAATGTCTTGATTTTTACATCTTGTGACTTCTTTATTTCAATAAGATCAATTATTGTTTCCTTACTGATTGTTAGTTATTTATTGGTAAGTTGCTCTAGCTTCTCTTGTAGCGACTTTATCATTCTTTAACTTCTTGATTTGGGTAAGTAAACTATGATTATGAATCCTTAAGCATGAAAGTTCTTCATTGTACTTTGGCTTTTCAACTTTGCCCTCAAGTTCCTAGTTTTTTTATTCCCTTTTAATTTTTTGGTTTTCTCGAGCAACCCCTACTTAAGGCTCCTTAAGCTAGAGCTTCTTGATCTTTCTTTGGTAATTGTTGAATTTCTTAACAAGATTTTGACTCTCTTGATCTCTTACTTTTGAAAACATTGCTTCTTCTAAGTTGGAATTCATGATTTTTGCAAGTAGACTTTTATTATGATTTCTTGGGTGAAAAATCCTTCATTTTTCTAATTGATGACCTTGTCACATTCTTTTTAGTGATCTTTCAATTTTGTACTAGATTCTAGCTATCCTGAAGGATCACTTTTGATACATCCTTTGGGTATTCTAATGAGAGCACATCTGAGCATGGCTACATTGTTATGTTCTACAATGTTATTATTTTTTCTTTTTATATGAGAACGCCAAACTTTTTCTCCATGTTCAAAATGATGTAGTTGGTGATTCTAACCAGGTTGAATTTAGAATTATGTTGACCTCTTTTTTATACATTGTTGTATCATTGAATTGCGATATGTATTTATAATTATCAATTGTTACATGTAAGTCCTTAATTTTGTATTTGTTGAAAAAATGCCCTATTTTTCAATTATATTGGGTTTTGTAATCATTAATTGTTTGGCCAAAACTACATTAATGTAATTTCCTTTAAGATTCACATTGATAAAGACATTTAACTTCTTTTTTTGAATACTCCATTTGAATGCTAATAATTTGATGAACGAGGATGCAATACCTTTATTTTCACTATTGGACTTCATTTAGTTTTTTGTCAATCTTCCTTCGAAAGATGCCTTGATTTCGAAAATACCTTAATTATGACTTATATTTTTTTCAATGTGGTTCATGGCTCGAGAGATTGGTACGTCCACGGATCCAATCCAAGGGGCCCACCTGAAGGGGCCTCACCTTGTCGGCATTACATCGAAGACTAACTCTGAAAGACTTAGATAACTGAACCCTCGACCTCGACCATATTATGTCTTGGTATCGAAAGATCCAAGACCAAGACCAAGATCCAATCAAAACTAAGATCCAACCAACTTTAGTACTTCTTAGTTCCTTTGTTGAAACAACTACAAATTTAAATGTGCTTCATAAACTTTCAAACATCCTCAAAAGAATATTCTTGTTCTACACTCAAAATTCACTTACAAATTCAGCTGTTGAAGTTTAGATCCAGAATTTGTTGCTAACGATTGATACAAGAAAGAATAAACTTTCAAAACCTTGATGCGTTCCACAAGAACAATAGATGCATAGGAAAAAACACTCTAGTATGCAGGAAACCGAAATGCTATAGGAAAACACATTGCAGGATTGAACCACATTGCTGCATGATTGTTCACATTGTTGCAAGATTTCTCATGTTGCTTTAGGATTGTTACATGATAGCATTTAACCCCAAATCAGAATGTTGACCTTTGATTTTCCTTTAGCACCCGATGGGAACATCTTCTAACCATTCCAATGCGTCTTTCAAGGACGTAAACAAATAATTTAATGATTTCAGGAAACAGTGTCCCAGGATAAAGTTTCATAAAGATGTAGTTCAGAACCAAACCCATTCAAAAGGTAAATACGAATATGTCTGTGGAATGTTTGTAGAGATCGACACGTTTTCAAACTCAAGCAATACAAAGGAAAAGTAATGTATCAACTAGAATAACCAGAATTCATTTAAATCCTTTCCAGCCATTCTACTTGCACAACTTTCAAATTATAAGCATGTGGTTCACAAATGTACAACTTGTCAAAATATGTGTAAGCAGCGTTCGACTGCGCATATAAAAATAGTAAAACTTTGGGTAGTCGGTCTTCGAGCCATTCCCAAGGTACCTATTTTTCAACAACTTGAAAAAACCAAATAATTGTAGCTTTTGAATAAGTATTTATCGGGAGCCTTATGCTTTGCATTCGGCGGCTGCTTCATCTTATGATTATACTTATATCCATCCCCTTTGTAGCCCTCTCAACAATTATCAACAGACCTGAGCCTTTGCGTTCCGCAGATTCAAATAGTAAATAGAATTGTTAGCCAGATTATCAAACAAATTATGCATTCATGAATCAAACCCACAGGAAACCCAAATGTGGGGAATGAATACAGATTTTTTTTCACAATATTTTTTCATTTTTATTCCGATCTCCACTATCTTCAATCCAACCCTCCAGAAGCTTCAGTTCAGATTTTTATTACAAATGTTAGATAACTGAACATTAGGATCTATTTGCTATTTCGAGTAAAGGGAAACCTAATTGTCACTATATTTACTCGACCATTTGTTAGTTTTTCTAATATAATTCAAATTGACTAGGATCTTTATCTGAAAGAATAACAAGCACAACAAGATGCATAAGATAGAGCAAATACACAAGACAAAGATTTTGCTCAGGAAAACCATTAAGGAGAAAACCTCAGAAAATTCCTCATAATAGTCTCGTTACTAAGACAATACCACAAGATGGAAAAACCCAAGTGAAGAATATGCTGTGGCAACCCACGAAACCGGAATTCCAAGATTGGGTGGAAGCCAAAGAGTTAGAGTTTGCGCGAAAATAAATCTTCTGCAACTCTCTCTCTCTCTCTCCTCCTTGTTCTTCTCTTTCTCCTCATGTGAACTTGAGTGAGTGAGTGAGTGTATGTATAAATGAGGGAGGGCGCCTTCCTATTTATACCTATTAAGTGACTGACCTTACAACATGACTAGGCTGACTTCTTACCCTAACATGGCTGACTTCTCCAAGAGGGACCTAAAAATACGTTTTATTTATATTCAACTTAAGGACTACTGCCCCGACTTACAACGAAGGATTTATCTCAATGACCATAGACAATAATGACATCTCGAAAGGAGGAAAACACATCTCCATTGGAGGTACAACAATATACAATAATAATATACATTAGAATATCTTCTGAAGTTACAAAGACAACAACACTACCTCTTAACTAGGAAGGTATTCTTTGCCACAATCATCAACACATCTAGTAAGGTCGTCATAGCTGAATCCTCCTCGTCGCTACTGTTGCAGTTCACATCTTGTCGATCATTGAATAATGAAATCTGGGCATCTATCCATCATAGGAAGTTTTTACAGAGCCAACCTTGTTTCATGCTGGGTGTAGGCCTAGTCCTCATCTAGGTCTTCATCATATCCACGGACAACCCATCGCGTAGGTAGAACCCATGACCACATGTTACGTTTCCACTGCAACCACCTGCATCTCCTACTGTCATCTCGTCGTATCTGAATCGTCTCGTCATTGTACACATAGCACAACCCAGATGCATACCACTGACCACCTGTGTTCTATCAACATAGGAGCACACCAGGACTCGTACATCTCAATGAAGACTTGTGTATACCACTATGAGAGAATCACCTAGGAGCACACCAAGTGCATTATGTCTCTCCATGGTCAACCTGCGTTCTACAAACATAGGAGGACGCCATGACTCATTACGTCTCAACGACGACCCACATCTACCACAATGTGAGAATTTCCCAGGCACACACCAAGTGCCTTGTGACCTCTCATCATATCCAACATGGGACCACATAAGGACTGATTACATCCAAGGACGACCTGTGTACCATTCCAGGAATCATTACATCCAAGGATAACCTCAAAGACTCATTACCTCTTAGGAAAACCAGCGTACCACGTCAGGACTGATTACATCCAAAGCCAACCTTCCATGACTCATTACATCTAAGGAAAACCTGCGTACCATGCCAGGATTGATTACATCCAAAGACGACCTAAAAGGATTGATTACGTCTCGAGAAAACCTGCGTGCTACGCTAGGATTCATTATATCCAGGGACAACTTGCGTACTACGCTAGGATTCAATACATTTAGGGAAAACCTGTATACCTTCCCACGTGAGATCTCGTACCAGTGCATATGCGTTTTTCAGTCTTCTTGTCATTGCTAGAATGGGAGCACGCCATGACTCATTACATCTGAGGACAACATGTGTCTACCACCATGCAAGAGCTCGTCACTCCCTCTTTCTCAGGACCTCGATTTGGATAACACTAAGTCTCTCTTTGAAGTATTTGAACTTCACTCTGGCCAATGACTTGGTCAACACATCCATTATCTGCTCATCTGCTGCCACGTACTGGAGCTTCACTGCTCCTCTCTGCACCATATCATGATACAGTGATACTCGATTTCAATGTGCTTCAACTTGTCATGAAACACCGGGTTCTCTGACAACTTCACGGAACTCTGGCTATCACAAAAGATATAAGTCGCCTTTAACTCGAGATCAAACAAATCAGACAGTAGCTTTTGAATCCATAACGCCTGACAACTAGCAGAACAAGTTGCAACATATTATGCTTCAACTGTACTCAATGCCACGCAAAACTGCTTCCTGATAAACGAGGAGATCATAACAGATCCCAAACTGAAGTAACATTCTGAAGTGCTCTTCCTATCAGAGGTGCTACCTGCTCAATCTGGATCAACATAACTGTGCAGGTTAACCTTCTGATTTGCATCATACTTGAGCCCATAATCAACTGGACCCTTCAGGCACCTCAATACATGCTTTGCAGCTACCAGGTGAACATGTCTAAGATCTGTCAGAAAATGGATTAGGGTGTTCACAATAAAGCATATGTCTGGTCTCGTATTAGCCAAGTACATCAATGAACCAATCATCCGAGAATACATCATGCCATCAACTATCTCTGATGAAGCGTCACATAGTAGCTTCAAATTTGATGCCATAGGTGTGGCTATCCCCTTGCAGTCCAACATTCCGAATCTTTTCAAAATCTCCACTGCATACTTTCTTTGACCAAGGAAGATCCCATCCATACTCTGCCACACCTTAATGCTTAAGAAATAGTGCATCATTCCCATGTCTTTCTTCTCAAACTCAGTGACAAGCTTCCTCTTTGCATCTACAATGAGTTCGTCCTCTCTTGTCAGAAATAGGTCATCAACATATAATAGGAGCATCACCGGTCTTCCGCCTTCAACCTTGAAGTAAAGGTTGGAATCCTCTTTACTCTTGGTAAATCCCAAGCTCATCAGGAATTTGTCCATCATGCAGTGCCATGTCCTGGGTGCCTGTTTAAATCCGTACAGGGATTTCATCAATTTGCACACATGTGTCTGTCTGTCATGTATCTAAAATCCTAATGGCTGCTCCATGTACACTTCCTCTTCAAATACACCATTCAAGAATGTTGTCTTGACGTCCATTTGGTGTACCTTCCATTTCATTACAGCATCCAATGCAAGTATAGATCTTATGGAAGTGTATCTTGCTATGGGTGCAAATGTCTCCTCGTAGTCTATGCCTTCTTTCTAGGAGAAGCCACATGCCACAAACCTCGCCTTGTGTTTTTCAATGCTACCATCTACAGCATGCTTGATCTTGTAGATCCACTTCAAAGTCACGACAAACTTCCCTTTTAGTCTCAGAACTATCTCCCAGACATCATTCTTCGTAATCGACTAGTACTCCTCGATCATGCATCCTTCCATTTTTTATTTTTATTTATTTTTATTATTTTTTTGCATCCTCTTCGTAGTTGGAAGGTTCTTTATCAATGATGTCACATAGCAGGGCCACATAGCTATTGTATGGTTTAGGTCTTTTCCTTTCTCTATGTATCCCATATGGAGTGCCATATGTTTCTGAATCTTGTAATAGTTCTTGTGCCCATGTTGGTTTTCTCCTGTGGGAGTTCTTCTCGTGAAGTGATTCTACACAATCTTGTGGTTCTGCCATGTTGTGATCTTCATGGTATTCTAGAATTGTTTCTTCTATTGATGTGTCTCGGACTCTTGTTTCTTCAGGTTCTTCAATTTCTACAATATGTGGTTTTCTAGATCTGGATTATGCTAAGTCTTCGTCGAATGTTACAACTTCGTTGATGTCGATCTTCTTGAATCTTGGGAAGTATATTCAGCAGACCTTTGAAGTATCAGTGTATCCTACGAATATCTGCTTCTTCTTTGAAGGATCGAGCTTGGTCCTCTTTTCCTTTGGAATGTGTATGTACACTGGGTAGCCAAATATTCTGATATGGCTAACTTCTAGTTTCTCTCTCGAGAAATCCTCTTCAGGAGTCTTGTTGTTTAGTACTCGGTGAGGAGTATGATTATGTACATACACAACTATCCTTGCTTCTTCTTCCCATAAATGCATCGAAAGATCCTGGTCATGTAGCATTGCTTTTGCTGCTTCCATTATTGTTCTATTCTTTCGTTCTACAAAGTCATTCTGTTGAGGATTGTATTTCGTGCTCAACTCTCTCTTAATCCCAGATTCTTTGCATAGTTCCTTGAATTCTTCCGAGGTGAATTCTTCACCATTATTTGATCGCAGAGTCTTGATCTTCCTTTGAATGTGATTTTCGACTAAGGCTTTGAATTCCTTGAACTTGTTGAAGACTTCATTTTTTCCTTTAAAGAAATATATTCAAGTTTTACATGAGAAATCATCTATAAAAGAAACATAGTATACATACCCACTTAGTGAGCTGGATGACATGGGCCCGCAGAAATCTGAGTGGATTATGTCCAATATTCCTTTTGCTTTGCTTTCACTACTTAGAAATGTATTTTTTACGTTATTTCCTTGCACACATCCCTTGCAAATGCCTTCATGCTTTATTTGGATTTTTGGAAGTCCTGAATCTACTTTGCTTGCAATCGATAGTGCTTTATAGTGCACATGTGCAATCCTTCTGTGCCATAGTTCACTTAGTTCCATGGAGTCATGAACCAATGCTTGTTTAGGTTGTCCCTTCAACTTGTACATGACTCCCTCTTGCTCTCCAATCATTGTTGCATCATCTATTGTTTTTTCTTTTGGACACATTAGGACTTGGCCATCAAAAAATACAACTCTTATTCTCTTTGCATCTAGTGCAGATATGGAGTGAAGATTCTTCTTCAATCTCGGAACATATAGTAATTCTTTCATCTTCAAATATTTCCCAGAGTCTATCTTGTAAGGAGCCTCTCCACTTCCTTTTATGGGGTATTGATAATCATTCCCAAGTTTCACCTTGTGAGGTGACTCATGCTCAGATAGATTGACAAATGATTCTTTGTATCTCGTCATATGTTTGGATGCCCCACTATCTACAATCCAATCATTGCTTCCATGTGAGATAGTGCCCATGAGTGTTGAGATCAAAACATATTCTTCATCACTTGAAGAATCAATTTCTTCTTTGAGTCTCTTTATTGTTGGTTCATCATCTTCAGTGGTGTGAGAATGACGTCTCTTCTTATTTGAATTCTTGTTGAAGGAGCCTCCATTTTTGGGACAATCTCTGGAGTAATGTCCCTTCTCATCATAAGTGTAGCATCTAATGTTGGAAGGATCTTTTCTAAATTTCTTGTCTTTTGTGATGATGATCCTCCCTTCTGTTGTGATGGTCATCCTCCTTATTTCTGTAATTTATTCTGGTGTGAACTGTGAGAGACTGATATATAGTTGCTCCCATCTTCTCTTCTCTTGTTATGTGCCCGAGCTTCTTCTTGTGAACATTCTTCCCAGAGTCTGCTGAAACTGATCAACCTTCTTTTGGCACATATTCCTTGAATGAAGGAATCCCATGATCTAGGGAGACCATTCAAGGCAATTGTAACAATATCTCCTTCTTCTACATTCTCTTTGACTGCTTCAAGTTGTTCCTTGATTTGAGAAACCCTTGTGAAGTAGGATTGCACGGTATCTGATTTTTGTATCTTCACATTCTTCAGTTGGTTACTCAATGTGATCTTCCACTTGATGTTATTTCCTTCGAACAACTTTGTCAAGGCATCAAACACTTCCTTTTGTGTCTTCAAGGATGACACATCGGGAATGAGATGATCCTTGATAGAATCTGCAATGATTCTCTTGGCCTTGACTATATTACTATTATGTATAGCCTTAGCCTCATCTCCCTCCGATTTTGGAACTTCCTTCCTGATATACTGATCCAAATCATTTTCTTCAAGGATCAGGGAGATCCTGTACTTCCATGCTTGTAAGTTGTCATCTCCCCAAGCTTATCCTCAAATTGGGTATGATGAGTCATTTTGAAATGAGAACCTCAAATGGAAATATCAGGGATTTAGATCTTACCAATTTGAGGTGTTCGACTTGGTTCTGGAGCTCGTTAACCTAGGGTTTGTTATAGAAACTCTAATTTTCCAAATTTGGAGTTTTGGAATTTTGGCTGGATAGAAAGATGCACCTCCTTGAGGTGAGTTTCTCAGTAAGGTCCTTTTTCTGAAAGCTGAGGTGGGAAGCCTCTGAAACTTGATGCCCTAGTTCCTCTCGACACTAGTGTATAGGTAAAAAATGAAATTTATTTAAATTTGATTTTGTTTCCACCAAAAGATGCACCCTCCTAGAGTGAGTTATCCTAGCCCTCTTTTCTTGATGATTTGTGGAGAGAATACCTTGAACTGTGAAGCCCTAGTTTCTGCTGCTGCATAGTGCATTCTTTCAAAGAAGCTCTGATACCGTGTTAGTTTTTCTAGTCTAATTCAAATTGATTATGATTTATCTGAAAGAATAAAACACAACAAGATGCATAAGATAGAGCATATACACAAGACACAAAGATTTTCCTTGGGGAAACCATAAAGGAGAAAACCCGTCAAACTTCCTCAGAATAATTCTGTCACTAAGAAAATATCCCAAGATGGAAAAACCCAAGTATAATAAGTCTTCTGTATCTCTCTCTCTCTCCTCCTTGTTCTTCTTTCTCTCCTCATGCAAAATTTAGTGAGTGGGTGTATATATAAATGAGGGAGGGAACTTCCTGATTTATACCTATTAAGTGACTGACCTTACAACTTGACTGGGCCGACTTCTTACCCTAATAGGGCCGAATTCATCTAGGGGGACCTAAAAATACATTTTATTATATTCAACTTGGGGACTACTGCCCCGAATTACAACGAAGGGTTTACCTCAATGACCATAGACAATAATGACATCCCGAAAGGAGGAAAACACATCTCCAATGGGGGTACAACAATATACAATAATAATATACATCATAATATCTTCTGGAGTTACAAATACAACAAGACCATCAACTGAGCACAAATTTACACTTAATTAGCACTAACAAAGAGATCAAATCTCGTTTATTCTTCCTAATCTATTCAAACATTGCTCTTTGAAATACAAACATATATTTTGAATTTCCAAAAATTTGAGCGGAAACATTGGTTCAAGCCCATGCATCAGACTCCCAAGGAACAAAAAGTGTTCATGGATTCCCATCCAAGAGATTCTTGATCATTCTGCCACTTTTCTGTATGCTTGCAACAGTTTTCTAGGTAGCATCCTCTACTGGGTAGTCTTTCCACCTGACTAAATACTCATAGTACTCTTTGTCTCTGGTTCTCTTCATCAATCTTTTGTCCAAAATATTCTCCATTTGCATTGGCTTGTCTGTAGGCAGCTTGCTTCTTCCACTGAAATGACTGGTCCTCATCACTGTTTAGTTCTTCTATTGGTGTTCTTGTTACATGCTCAACTTAAGGGTATATATTTGCTACATTAGAGATATGATATATTCCTATGCCAACTAGAAGTTCAATTTCATATGCATTTGTTGAAAATTTTCTCAAAATTTTACATGGTCTGATCTTTTTCTGCGTAATCTTGTTATATTATTTCTTAGGAAACTTCTCTTTCCTTAAGTGTGCTAATACTAAATCCCCTTTTTCAAAATTGACCTCCCTTCTCTTTAAATCCAATTTTTGCTTTTATTTTTGAGTGCTTTTCTATAACATCCCCTTAACCTGTTCATGCAAGGATGGCATGGATATGGAAAAGTCCTCTCCATCAACACTCCGTATCCCCGCCTTTCCTAAATCTTCAAGTTTAAAGACTCCTAGGGGATGCATTCAATAAACAATCTCGAATGGACTTAACCCAATGCTTCGATTCAGTGAGTCATTATAAGCAAATTCACCTTGCGGGAGTGCTTGATCCCACTAATGTGGATGTTCTTTTACCAGGCCTCTCAATATGTTTCCCAAATTCCTGTTGGTAATCTCATTCCACCTTTTAGTTTAAGGGTGATAGGTTGAATTCAAATTGAGTTTGGTTCCCAATTTCTTCAACAATGTTTGTGAAAAGTGTCCAACAAATTTTCTGTCCCTATCTGAAACTATGCTCGTAGGAAGTCAATGTAATCTCACCATTTCTTTAAAAAACATATTTGCTATGTGGGTTGCATCACTAGTCTTGGCACATGAATACAATGTGCCATTTTAGAAAATATGTCCACTACAACATATAGAAAATCATTGGCTCTTTGAGTTCGAGGAAATCCTAAAACAAAATCCATACTCACCACATCCCATGGTCTATTTGGAATTGGTAGTGGTTGGTACAATCCCATGTTTTGCTGTCTTTCTTCGGCATATTGACACACTCTACATCTTCCCACAAACCTTGGAACATCAACTCTCATATTTGGCCAAAAAGTAGTAAGAATTGAATTGAACATATGCCTTATCATTCCCATAGTGTCCAGCCAGACCTCCACTATGTATTTCTAGTATTAAGTTCTCCCTCGTTGAGCATTTTGGAATGTATATCTGGATGCCCTTAAACACCAATCCTTCTTGTAGTATGTAGTCCAACCAAGGAATCTTATCTCCTCTCACAAGATTATGTCATGCTTCATAAACCACCCTAAAATATGCATCATCTTTATAGAGTTCCTTGAGATTTTCCAATCCCAAAACATTCACTTGAAATTCCTGCAAAATCAAACATCTCCTGCTCAAAGCATCGACAACTTTATTAGTACTCCCACTAATATGTTTTAAAACAAATGTAAAATTATGCATATACTCTACCCATTTAGAAATTTTTTGATTCAACTTCTCTTGTTTAATAATGAATAGTAAAGCATGATTGCTAGAGTATAAGACAAATTCCTTAGGCATAAGATAATGCCTCAATTTATTCAGAGCTTGGATGTTTGCATAAAATTCTTTATCATATGTGGAGTACTTCGTTTTTGCCTCTTTCAACTTCTAGCTGAATATGCAACTAGTTTCTTATCTTGACTAAGAATAACTCCTTTGGAATTAACACTAGCATCACCCTTGACATGAAACAATTTGTTGAAGTCTATAAGAGCTATTACAGGCTTCTCGGTAATCTTCTCCTTCAACAATTTAAAGCTTTTTTTATCTGTTGTTATCCACCTAAAATGATGATTATCTTGCATGATAGTTTCAACTACTGAAGCACATATGATTTTGAAATTTCTAATAAACTTCCTATAGAAGCTTGCTAATCCATGAAAACTCTTGGCTTCAAAGATATTTTTTGGAGAAGGTCACTCTTTGATGGCTTTCACTTTTTTCAGATCCATTTTCAGACCTTCTTGTCAAATTACAAACCCCAAATAAACTAATTCTAGTTTCATGAAAGAACACTTTTTTCAAATTTACTAATTTTTTTTCTTGATGTTGTTTCTTCAAAACCAAATTAAGATGTCTAAGATGTTCCTTTTTTGTTTGACTGAATATGAGAATATCATCAAGATATATAATAACAAACTTTCCTACGAACTCCTTAAGAACTTCATTTATGAGCCTCATGAATGTATTGGGTGCATTAGTCAAACCAAAAGGCATGACTAACCACTCATACAGTCCATCATTAGTTTTAAAGGCTGTTTTCCATTCATCTCCTTCCCTTATCATAAGCTGATGATATCCACTCTTTAAATTAAATTTTGAAAAATATTGAGCACCACTTAAACAATCCTTCAAATCATCAATGCGTGGTAAAGGGAAGCTGTACCAGATGATGATATTGTTTATGGCTCTAGCGTCATTACACATTCTCCACTCTCCACCTTTATTTGGGGTCAACGCTATAGGTACAACGCATGGGATCAAGCTCTCTTTAACCAGACATTTATTCATTAAATGTTGTACCTGCTTTCTGATTTCTTCATCCTCAACTAGGGTCATTCTATAGCCTTCTTTGTTTGGCAAGCTTGCTCCAGGAATCAAATATATGTGATGGATTATTCTTTAGATGGGTGGCAATTCATTTGGTAAATAATCTACTATAATATCAACATATTCATCCAATAATTTATGAACTTAAATTGCTAAATCATCTAAGTTTGTATTTGTTAAGACAATTCTAGGTTTTCCAATTAAAGCGATGCTTACCTATTCTTCTTGGATCTGATTCAAGAATTCCTTTTCTCTAACTAGCATCACCTTTGGATTGATTTGTTCTTCAACTGGTTCTTTCTTCAAGGGTATAAGGGTGTGCTTTTTTCATCTTTCTCAAAAGTGTTGGTTTTTGTACCTAGGAAAGTGTTCCCCTAGTGTTTTTTGCCCAAGTCATTAAAAGGGGAAAATTAAAGTGACCCTTGCAATTAATACCTTGAGATGAATTTTAATTTTCACTTTAGAGAATAAAGTGACTTTTTGATAAATATAAGTGAGGTGAGTGAAATTAATTTTGGAGAGAATTAAAAGTGCATTTAATCTCATCTATCCATCTAATTAATTTTGGTCCCTTGGATTAGATGACTATTCAACTTCCTCATTTAGACACCAAAAAGGAAAGGGAAGGAATTTGAGTCTCATTCTGTTTTTCAATTAGAGGAAATTTCAACTCAAAATGGCCCCCCTAAAATGAACTAATAAAACAATAGTTAAAATAATAAAATAATATTTATTAATTTTGGAGGAAGAAAAGAAAAAAACTACTTTTTTGTTTGTATTTTTGACATATCTCCCTGTGTTTTCACTCAAATTTCGATCAGGAGAGCTCATTGGATGCGGAATTATATTCTGCATCCAACGAGTACCCACTCGGCATACTTTTGACGGACCCCGCTACCCCAAAAACAAGAAATACCTGAAAAAATGTGATGATGACATCATCATCACATTTTTCAAGTATTTCTTGTTTTTGGGGTAGCGGGGTCCATCAAAAGTATGCCGAGTGGGTACTCGTTGGATGCAGAGAAGAGTAGATGGAACGTTTCTCAAGACTGTACAACAATATAAATTACATTTCCATCAGTGGGAATGAAAATCGAGGCAATCCGTACAGTCAGTATGGTACAATAGTGGGAACGAAAATCGAGGCAGTTTGTATAGTCAATTTGGCACGGTTCTCGAGGCAGTGAGTTGGCATAAATTTTGACTATAAAATTTCTGAATTAAATCAATTTGTTGAGAATTGTGGTTGAGATAAGTTTATCTCTGTTTTTGTTGTACTTTCATTTTATTGCAGAAAATAAAATTTTCTCTCTCTAGAATAGGATTTCCTTGGAGGTTGGGGTTTTTCCTGGGTCATTTGACCAAAATTTTCTGAGTCGGATTTTTTTTTTTTATGTCTGACTGTGTTTTTCAATTGCTGCTCATTCAAAGTAGTAAAATTATTCTTGTGTTTCAGTCGTAAATTGTTTATGAGAAATGACTTAATTTGCAGTTGAGAGTAAATTGGGTTGGGCATTAAACTATGATGAAAATGGTGGTTGAAACTGGTTGGGAGAATGCTGAAAAAGTTACATGGTATCAGAGCTTTGTTAGAGAAAGACCAGAATTTTACACAGTGAAAAATTTCAGAATGTTAGTGATTTCTTTTGTCAATGGGAAACACCTTGTTGAGACTTGAAATTTGCAGTGAAAATGGAAACAAGACTTAGGTTGGAGGATATGCGTGATGGGGCTAGGAATTTTGTCCCATGGAAAGCTAGACTAGCGATTATATTGGAGGAACATGAATTATGGGATGAAGTGGTTAACAATACAACAACACATCCTATTGTTGTTCCTTCTTCCACCGATGCACACGCACTTTCTGTCTTCAACAAGAAGGACATTAAGGCTAGACGTATCATTCTAGATGCAGTTAAAGTTCATGTGATCCCACACATTTCTAGTAAAACCCGTTCATATCAGATGTGGGATGGTTTGAACAGCTTGTTTCGAAGCTCAAATGAAAATAGGAAAATGGTTTTGAGAGAGAAATTGAAGAGTATCAAGATGACCAAATACAAGGGAGTGATTCCCTACCTTACTAGGATCTCTCATGTGAGAGATGAGTTTGTAGTAGTGGGGGAGGTTGTTTATGGTTCTGAGCTAGTGCAGACAACTTTGAATGGGGTTACAAAACCTTGGGCTGTTTTTGTGGAGGCTATAGTAGCGAGGGAGATTTTGCCTTCTTGGGACAGGATCTAGGACGATTTTGTTTAGGAGGAGACCCAAAGAGGTCTTATGCAGGGAAACTCTTCTACTAGCAGGGAGGATGAGAAGAATGTGGCTTTGAATGCCAAGGGAAAGAAGAAGTTCAAGAAGAGCCCCAAGAAGGGTAGGGCTAAGCAACATGATGGATAGAAGAAGGACTTGAGCATTGTAAAGTGCTTTGCTTGTCATAAGCTTGGGTACTATGCTGGACAATTCCCATAGAAGAAGAAGAAGAAGAAGCAACAACATGCAACAACTTTGGAAGAGGTTGAGGAGTTTACAACTAGATTTGAGAGAGAGTTTTCTCTTTATGCTGGGCATGTTGATAGAGAGAGAGAATCCATCATCACTAGTGCAGACATTGATATTGAGAGGGAATATTCTTTGTTGAATCGCCATTCTTTCAGTGCATCCTTGAAAATGTTGATAGAGAGAGAGAGAATCCATCATCACAAGTGCAAACATAGATATTAAGAGGGAGTATTCTTTGTTGAATGGTCGTTCTTTCAGTGCATCCACCACCAACACATGGTATATTAACAGTGGAGCTTTGAGTCACATGACAAGTGCTCGAGAGATGTTCTCCGAGATTTCACAAGAAGGTATAGATGTGGAGGTCGTGTTGGGGGTTGACACTGTTGTCAAAGCTGTTGGGTGTGGGACCATTATATTTCAGAGTGAGTCCATGAGTCCCATGACTTTGAGGGACATATTGTTTGTACTTGGGCTGAAGAAGAACTTGATGTTAGTTTCCATGATCGAGGATAGGGGTCTTGGGGTGTCTTTCCTGGATGGATATGTGCATGTTTTTCCCAAGACTGCAGGACCATATGCCTCTTACACCATTGGAGTCAGATGTGGGAAAATGTACAATCTCTTATTTCAGCCCCAACATGATTTAACACACAGAAATGAAAATGATATTTGTGAGCTATGGCATAGGAGGATGGCTCATATGCATCATCCAACTTTGAGGATGTTGAGGTACATGGTTACAGGGTTTCTTGAGTTCAGCACTGAGCACAGTGATGTATGCAGGGGGTCTTCTTTGGGAAAGTACACCAAGACTATTTTTACGAGCAATGATAGCAGGCCAACACGAGTACTTGATTTGATACATTTCGACTTGTGTGGTCCTATGTAATCTGTTTCTATGAGAGGTTTTGAGTATCATGTGACATTCATCAATGACCATTCTAGGAAGATCTGGATCTAGTTATTGAGGAGCAAGAAATATGAGGAGGTCTTGCAGAGGTTTCAAGAGTTCAAATATCTTGTGGAGAACCATATTGGGAGGAGGATTCAAGTGCTTAGATCAAATGACGAGTGTGAGTATACCTCCAAGGAGTTCAATGAGTATTGCATACAGGAGGGCATTTAGAGAAAGTTGACAGTACCATACACTCCTGAGAAGAATGGAGTGGAAGAAAGGAATAACCGATCTATTGTTGGAGCAATGATAGCCATGTTACATGATCAACCACTTCCTTTATTTCTTTAGGCAGAGGCATGTAGTACAGTTGTTTACCTTCAGAACAAGAGTCCCCATCGTGCCTTGGGAAATAAGACTCCCCATCGTGCCTCAGGGAATAATACTCCCGAGGAGATGTTCATAGAAAAGAAGCCTGAGGTGAGTCATTTTCGTATATTTGGTTTCCTGACTTTTTCACATGTCCCTCCTGAGAAGAGGACAAAGCTTGAGCCCACAACAGAGAGAGGCATCTTTGTTGGGTATGATGAGACTTCAAAGGCCTTCCACATTTATCTTCCTACTCTAAGGAAGGTTGTTGTAAGGCGGGAAGTGATATTTGAGGAGGAGCGATCCTTTAGGAACTCCAGAGAGTCAGTGAAGGGAGAGAAACAAGTTCCCACACCTCAGGTATCTTCATAGGTACCTTTAGTACATGTGACAGGTTCACAAGTTTTTGGGGTTACTGGACCATAGAGTACATGCACATGATCTTCAAGTTCAGTGTTTCAAACAACAGGTTCTTCAGGGACATGTTTTGGTTCTCAGGCCACAGGTTCACCATACAGAGCTACCGGATCACAAAGTTCACCAGCTCCTAGTACATAGGTTTCTGGTCCTTCTACTTTTTGGAGTTCCTCAGATGATGACAAACCAATTTGGGAGAAACCTTTAGGGAAGAAGAATCCTAAATGGCTTTGGGAGACCCTGAAGGAAGCTAAAGAGTCTGGGATTCCCAAGGAGACAGTGAGGACTATAGTGATTCTAGATAGGTTGGGTATGGCCTTGGTTGCTAGTCTTCTGGATTCAGAGCCATATACTTTTGAGGAGACCTCCCAGCATCATGTTTGGAGAGATGCCAGGATGGAAGAGTACCATTCCATCATGAAGAACGATGTTTAGGAGATTGTTATGAGACCTAAGGGGAAGTCAATGGTGACTTCGCGTTGGATTTACAAGGTAACACATGTTGCATATGATAGTGTGGAGAAATACAAGGCTATGTTTTTGGCACGGGGGTTCTCACAGGTAGAGGGAGTTGATTATGATGATACCTTTGCACCAGTTGCTTGTTATACTTCTATCCAATAATTGATTTCCATTGCTGCGGAAATGGGTTGGAAGATCCATCAGATGGATGTGAAGACTGCATTTCTCAATGGAATCATACAAGAGGAGGTTTATGTTGAGCAGCCATAGGGCTTTGAGATTCATGGGAGAAAGTCTCATGTGTGTAGGCTCAAGAAAGCCTTGTATGGGTTGAAGCAAGGTTCTCGAGCTTGGTATTCTAGGATAGAATCTTAATTAATTTCGATGGGTTTTTAGAAGAGTGAGGCTATTTCAAATCTCTATTTCATCATGGTTGGAGATGATCTGCTCATTCTTCTGTTGTATGTGGATGATTTGTTTATCATAGGTGAGGAGAGACCTATTGCAGTTTGCAAGAGAGATCTTGCTTTAGAGTATGAGATGACTCACCTTGGGTTGATGCATTATTTTTCAGGATTGGAGGTTTGATAGGAGCCTAGTCATATTTTCCTGGGATAGGGAAAGTATGCAGTAGATATTCTGAGGAGATTTTGGATGGAGGATTGCAGGTCATTGTCTACACCTATGGTCACCAACTAGAAGAAGCTTCATGCTTCTAAGGGAGAGTTGGTGGATACTACCTTATATAGTGAACTCATAGGTTTGTTGATGTATCTGGTCTACTCTAGGACAGATCTGTGATTTGTGGTGAACACTCTCTGTTAGTTCATGGTGGAGCCTAGGAGGGTGCAATGGGTCGTTGCAAAACATGTGTTGAGATACCTTGCAGGTACAGTTGATTATGGTATGGATTATAGGAGATCAGATGGGGTTAGATTGATTGGCTTCACGAATTCATATTGGGAAGGTAGTGTGGCATACTGGAAGAGCACTTCCAGATGTTGTTTCAGTTTGGGCTTAGCAGCAGTGTCATGGTTCAGTTAGAAGAAACAGTTAGTTTCTTTAAGTTCTGCTAAGGCAGAGTACATGGAATCCAGTCAGGCTAGTTGCGAGGCACTATGGATTCACAAGTTATTGGTGGATTTATTTTATCAGGAGCTGAGGCCTACAATGATTTACTATGATAATCAGAGTTGCATCCAACTCTCTCAGAATCCTGTATTTCACGATAGTTCAAAGCATATTGAGATCAGATACCATTTCATCCATGATTATGTTAAGAGAGGAGATGTGGAGTTGCAGTACAGCTCCAATGATGAGCAGGTTGCAGATATCCTGAAAAAGTCTCTTGGAAGAGGAAAGTTCATTCATTTTAGAGATAAGTTGGGTGTGGTGCAGATCTATTAGAATTGCTGTGCCATTTAGATATTCAAGCAATTAGTTATGAATAATATTGCAGTAAAAGGAGTATGAAGATACAAAATGAACAAAACAAACCACACAAGAAAAAAAATGAGTGTAGCTCAAGAATTTATAGTATCATTCACATTAATTAATCCAGTGTTACAATAGTTTACAAATAGGAAGAATTCAAATCCATTAGGGAGGAATTTGAATCTACCAACTGGATGTGACTATACCTAACTAACTAGCTAACTCATGGTGTCTCAATCAATATTGGAGTCCAATAGACCAACTCCCAAATGTCCAACAACTCATACAATCAGTAATAACTAGTTAACTCAGTGCAACTGAGTGTGGTAGGTGGGTAAAGGCTCCTACTCCACATGCATCCATGCATTAGCAATGCATAACTAGTGCTAGTCAATTGATTGTGATCTAACTGAAAGTATCTGGAAGATAAATAAGACTAGCTAGTTCCAACTCCAACTAATTGAAGGAGGTTGGTGCCGAGACTCCCAGTGGCTCCTAAAATGTAGGGATTGGTCTAGGAGGCGCCCAAACTGATGCATGCACATGCAATAAGTGGAAGTTAACCTCTAGCAATGTTCCCCACACTCTAATGACTGGTACATGTGGCCCCATTAGGCCATGTGGACCCAATGGTACTAGTGGACTCATTTAACTAATTAAAAATCCTAATTCAGGATAAATTAATCTAATAGACATTTGACCAAGGGAGGATTAATAATACTAACACCCCCCGTGAATCCTAACTTGGACAACTGTGGAACCTGGTAACAAGACCATAGGTCACCCAAATGCAATCTAAAAGATGGTAAAAAATGATGCTTAATACAACTGAGGAAACATGGGAAAACCTCATGGGAACCCCTCACCCCCCCCCGCCCCCCCTAAAAAATAAGCAGAAATAACAAACTACAAGCTATCATTAGAAGAAAGAAGCTTCCTCCTTAGAAAAGTAACTTGAGACTGCAAATTTGCATCTCTATGCAGCAACATGGTCCATCAATGGACCTCTCAATGTACTTCTAAACTGATGAATATGCTTGTCTCTTCTGGATGGTGAAGGTAGGGAATGATCAAGTTTCTGCTTCTGTGGGCCATGTAGTTGATCATTCGCCATCATCAAGTAGCACTGACCTGGAACTTTGCTGCACCATTATGTAGAGAGCGAATCTGTGAGAGATAGTGCAACATGCTCATTCTGATACTAGGACCTTGTTCTTCTTCTATCTTCTGGATTTCCAGCACCACTTCCAGCTGCATCAAGGAGATTTCGAGCCCATCTGGGTTTAGGCTTATGATTAGGAACAGATACTGGATCTGGATCTAGAATATCTTGAGATTCAGTCTCAATAACAGGATCATGCTGAATGTGATCTTCGTCATTTGAATTTGAAACCTGTAGCACATCATCATCATAAAAAATAGGTGGATAAATAGTTATACCTTTTTGTGCTGCTGGAGGTGTGTCATACAAATTGGCCTTCCTCGAACTAGACACTCCTTTCAATGAAGAATCTTCTAGTTGCAACCTCCATCAGTTTGTAAGATTTTTCATCTTATGCATATCCCAGCACAATGCATTCACTACATTGGGCTTGGAAGGCCTTCCTCTTGTCAAGTGGTATCATGGCCCAAGATTTGGAACCAAAAACTCTCAGGTGAGAGACATTGGGCTTGTAACCATGCAGTGCTTCTAATGGAGTGGCCCCAACCACTGACTTGTGGGGCACCCTATTTTGCAAATACAAAGGACAGTTTACTGCTTCAGCCCAAAGAGAAGGAGGTAGATGTTTAGAATGGAGAAGGCATGTTGCCGTCTCTTTCAATGATATGTTCTTCCTCTCACCAACACCATTATGCTGTGGTGTGTATGGAATTAAGTGTTCCATTCGAATCCCCTCTAATTCACATAAATCTTGGAAGTCTACTTTGATGTACTCTCCTCCTCCATCAAATATTATAGACTTGATTTTCTTACTGAAACTATTCTCAACCATATCCTTAAAAAATTTAAAAGTCTCGAAAACTTCTGAGTTTTGTTTCATGAAGTAGACCCAGCAGTACCTAGAACAATCATCAATAAAGGTGAGGAAATACCTGTAGCCATTAATGGAGTTTGTGGGCATAGGTATAGCTACATCACTATGTATAAAATCAAGTATAGAATCAACTCTATGCGCCTTCCCAACATCATACTTATTTTCTGGATGCTTACCTACCAAGAAATCGACACATACTCCATTGGAAGTTTGGATGGAGGGAAAACCTTCAACCATTTTATCATTGTGGAGTTGCTGCAGATATTTGAAATTAAGATGGCCAAATCTCTCATGCCAAATCTTGCTAGTGTTGTTAGCATGAGACAATAAATCTATAGGAGGAGAGACATGTAAGAAATGTGAGAACTCATAAGCTTTAGTAAAGTGATTTGCAATACCTTTCGCTATGAGCCTTCCAGTGGCTTTTTCTGTGATCTCAACGGTCTCTGAATCGAATGTAACTCTCTTGGGAGAGCCTATATGAGTCATATGATGAACATACAACAATTTAGCTACAAGGGAGGGCACATAGAGGAAATTCTTGAACTCACCATGCTTCGCTATGATTGAGCCCCTTCCTTCTGCTGGAATCTGGGAATCATCTCCCATGTCAATATTAGGCCCCTTTGTCAATGTAAGAGTCGAGAAGGATTGTTTGGAAGTAATCATGTGGTTGGAAGCTCCAGAATCAATTATGTATGATGAATACTGATTAAGGGTGGCTTTCAAAGCATGGCACCTTTCATCATATTTTGTTGGTGATTCTTCATCAGACTTCTTTTCTCTCTATGGGGGAGCAATGTTATGCTGCTTGAGAAGAGATGACATTTCATCAAGTTGCTTCCTCATACAATGATATTTAAGATGGTGACCCTTTTCATAATAGGGACACAACTTCTTTTCGAACTTCTTCTTTTTCTTAAAGCCAGAGGCCCCTTTGGAAGTTTGCTGACTCTGTTTAGGCTTCAAATCAACTATTTTTGTCTCCTTCTTATTTGATTTCCCATTTTCTTGCGCTTTGAAAGAGTCAGTAACTAGGAGAACTTGATCTTTGGAGGTCTTGATGACTCCCATTCGAATCAATTTCTCTTGCTCCTTGATTAAGGACTCGGGAAAAGAATCTAATGAAGGATTTTTCCAATCGGGGAAGCCCTCCTGCTTGGAATGAAATATAGAAACAAATATAGAATACTAAGAACCGAGTTTGCTGAGTATGGAAAGGACATTCTGCTCATCCTTCCGCTCTATTCCGCATTGTTTGCATTGAAGTGCAAGATACTTGAATTTAGTAAATAATTGTTCAATAGTCTCAAAACTACTAGGATGTAAGGCTACCAATTCGTTCTGTAAGAGGTGTCCCTGAAGCTCATATTGTTTTCCAAACAAGTTCTCAAGATTCTCCTAGGATTCTCTAGGTGTCCTCAAACCTTCTAGGTGGAAGAGGATATCTCTGGATATATAAGTGCATAGATAACCGAATGCTTCATATAGAAGGTTCATAAACTTGTTTCTTTCAACAGGCTGATGGGGCTTGACCTCCCTTCCAAGTACTATCCTATAGTAGCCATGCTTGTGCAAGGCCAACTGCATATCAATCCTCCAATCAAGATAATTTGAAGTTGTGAGGATCCGAGGAGTAGGAGACTGAGAATCCATAATTCTTCTGGCTAAGAGATCACAAAACTTCACACAAGCTACGTAGCACCTGTCAATATTTTGCTACAAAACACTAAAACATATGAATGGTTAGAATCATGCTTTTCCTCTCGACATGAACATATTTTCAGGGTCCGTCACGCCCTCTCTGCTGGTTTAAACAAATTTAGAGCTAGCAAATTTTCATAGGGGACTTTTGTGGAAACCCAACTGCTTTGGATGTTCAATGGAGAGAAACAAACATGAAACCTACATGAGAAGGCTCTGATACCATATTAGAATTGCTATGCCATTTAGATCTTTAAGCAATTAGTTCTCAATAATATTGCAGTAAAAGGAGTATGAAGATACAAACTGAACAAAACAAACCACACAAGAAACAGATGAGTGTAGCTCAAGAATTTACAGTATCATTCACATTAATTAATCCGGTGTTACAATAGTTTACAAATAGGAAGGATTCAAATCCATTAGGGAGGAATTCGAATCTACCAACTAGATGTGACTATACCTAACTGACTAGCTAACTCATGGTGTCTCAATCAATATTAGAGTCCAATATATCAACTCCTAGATGTCGAACAACTCATACAATCAGTAATAACTACTTACCTCAGTGCAACTGAGTGTGGTATGTGGGCAAAGGCACCTACTCCACATGCATCCATGCATTAGCCATGCATAACTAGCGCTATTCAACTAATTGTGATCTACCTGAAAGTAACTGGAAGCTAACTAAGACTAACTAGTTCCAACTCCAACTAACTGAAGGAGGTTGGTGCCAGGACTCCCAGTGGTTCCTAAAATGTAGGGATTGGTCTAGGAGGCACCCAAACTGATGCATGCACATGCAGTAAGTGGCAGTTAACCTCTAGAAGTGTTCCCCACACTCTAGTGACCGGTACATGTGTCCCCATTAGGTCATGTGGAACCAATTGTACTAGTGGACTCATTTAATTAATTAAAACTCCTAAGTCGGGCTAAATTAATCTAATAGACATTTGACCAAGGGAGAATTAATAATCCTAACAAGAACACCTTCCTCGGTAAGAGGGAGTGTTGATTTTTGTGCCTAGGAAATTGTTTCCCTAATGATTTTTTCCTAAGTCCTTAAAAGGGGAAAATTAAAGTGACCCTTGTAATAAATAACTTGAGATGAGTTTTAATTTTCACTTTAGAGAATAAAGTGACTAAGTTTGATACATTTAAGTGAGGTGAGTGAAATTAATTTTGGAGAGAATTAAAAGTGCATTTAATCTCATCCATCCATATAATTCATTTTGGGCCCTTGTATTAGATGACTATTCAACTTTCTCATTTAGACACCAAAAAGGCAAAGGAAGACATTTGAGTCTCATTTCGTTTTTCATGAGAGTTGGAGAGCACAAAAGGAGAAAAAAATTGCAGGCTGAGAGATAAGAGCAGAGGGCACATTCCCAAGACCATAGAACAACAAAAATTACATTTTCGTATAGTGGGAATGGAAATCAAGGTAGTCTGTATGGTACAAAAATGGGCACAAAAATCAAGGCAGTTCATATAGTCAGTTTGGCATAGTTTTCGAGGCAACGAGTTGGCGTAAATTTTGACTGTAAAATTTCTGAACTCAGTTAATTTGTTGAGCACTGTGGTTGAGATAAGTTTATCTCTGTTTTTGCTGTACTTTCATTTTATTGCAGAAAATAAAATTCTCTCTCTCTAGAACAAGTTTTCCTCGGAGGTTGGGATTTTTCCTGGGTCATTTGACCAAAAATTTATGTGCCTGATTTTTTATGTGTGACTGTGTTGTTTCATTGTTGCTCATCAAAAGTAGTAAAATTCTTCTTGTGTTTCAGTCATAAATTGTTTATGAGAAATGACTTAATTTGCAGCTGAGAGTAAATTGGGTCGAGCATTAAACTATGATGAAAATGGTGGTTGAAGCCGGGTTGGGAGAATACTGACAAATTTATAAAAAGTACAGGTATTATTTGTTCCATCATAACTTACACTTATGTCATATTGCCAAGGGCTTCCTCGTAGAACATGGAAAAGGCCCATGTGCATAATATCACATATTACTTGATCTTTGAACCCTCCAATATGAAACTCCACTCTGCATTGCTCATTAACCAACACTTTATGGTATTTCTTCAACCAAGAAACCTTGTAAGGAGTAGGATGTGGCATCCTTTCCAACTCCAACTTATCCACCATTTTGCAGAAACTAAATTATCTATGCTCTCATTAGAAATAATCAACTAACAACTCTTACCTTTTTCCTTGCACATTGTCCAGAACAAGTTCTTTCGTTGAGCTGGTTCACACACTTCCTTATTTGGATTCAATAATACCCTTCTCATCAATAAGGATTCTTCGGTTTTTGAAACTTCAACATGAGTTTATTTCTTTGTAGGTTCATTTTTAGCGTGAACAATTTGTACATTTTGTTGCCTTGTAGCATTCTCTAAATAGTCCCATGACATATGACCTATCTTTCCACATATTTAACATCTGAACTGATAGTATATGCCTCTACCTCGACCTCTAGAGAAAGATCTTCTTCCTCTAAACTCACCCCCTCTTGCTGGATGACTTCCTGAACTTCATTCTTCCTTTGCCACTAGCCCATCCTCTTCCTCTAGCATAATTCTTCCCCCTGTTCCCTTGGATTTGGTTCCAAGACAATTTCTCCTCAGCCTTCAGTGCCAACTGATATGCATCATCAATAGTTTGTAAAAGAAACACAATTATCTCATCATGTATATCGAATCACAGTCCATTGAAATACTTGGAAACCCTTTCAGGAGTGTCATCTATGTGTCTTGCGCTGATATTTATCTTATAAAATTTGTCTGTGTATTTTTTCACGATCATTATTTTTTGTCTCAAATTCTTCATCTTCCTGAACAAAATTAACTCATAATCCTTGGGTAAGAACTTACTTTTCAACTTGATCACCATTTGGGCCTAACTTTTAATCCCAAATTTAATCTTGCGCCTCCTTTCCTCCTGCACACCATCCCACCATAATCCACATGACCTCTCAGCTTAGTAGCAACGAATTTCACTTACTTATCTGCACTCACCTCTTCATAATCAAAATAATTATTTAAAATAGTTATCCAATCTATGAGTTCTTTTGGATCCAAACTCCCATCCTATGTCAATATCTCAACTTTTGGTTTTGAACTAGAGCTTAGAATAGATAAAAGAAATCTCATTTTTGTACTTTCCTCTATTATTTATCCTTCAAAAAATTCCTCATCTAGTTCACTGATATCCCCATCATCAGGATCCCGATGTTCGGCTACTTCCATAGCTTTGAATCTTTCTTGCAGAATTCTCACTTCCGCCATCACTTCTGCGTCGAAAATGAGTCAATGCCCTCTTCTTCGTCAGCCTCGATTACTTTGTATCCTGAAGGCCATCTCTTGGCACAACAAATAACTATGGGGACAACTTTACTATCACTAAAATATGCTCTAATACCACTAATGATGCAAGAAAAAACAAGATAAACTATTATTTGTGCAATCTTAGATCTAACAGAGAACTGGTAATAAACCTCTACTCAGAATCTCCTTTTAGATCGTTTGTTGAAACACCTGCAATTTTAAATGTGCTTCACAAACTTTCAGGCATTCCTCAATATTCTTCTTCTACACATAATTCACTTACGAATTCAATTGTTGAAGTTTATATCTAGAACTCATTGCTAACAATTGATACAAGAAAGAATAAACTTTCAAAATCTTGGTGTGTTCTACATGAACAATAGACACACAAAGAAATGCTCTAGTATGCGGGAAACTAAAACGCTACAGGAAAAATGCGTTGTTGTAAGGATCTATTGCTGCAGGATTGAACTACGCTGCTGCAGGATTGTTCACATTACTGGAAGATCGCTCACGTTGCTACAAGATCGCTCACGTTTCTACAGGATTGTTACAGGATAACATTTAAACCCAAATCTGAACGTTAACCTCTAATTTTCCTTTGGCACCTTATGGGAACGTCTTCTAACCATTCCAATGCGTCTTTCAAGGCTATAAACTAATAGTTTCTCACTCCTATAACTTGATTTTAGGAAACACTGTCCTAGGACACAATTTTAATAAAGGCTTAGTTCAAAATTGAACCCATTCAAAAAGTAAATACATATATGTCTATGGAACGTTTGCCGACATTGACACGATTTACAGACTTGGGGAATAAGAAGAAAAAATAACGTATCCACTAGAATAACCATAATTCATTTAGATCCAATATTATCAAACAAAGTATGCTCTCATGAATCAAACACACATGAATCCTAAATGTGGGGAATGAATACGTGAGGTTATTTTTTCACAATATTTTTTCATTTTCATTCCAATCTCCACTATCTTCAATCCAACTCTCCAGAAGCTTGAGTTTGGATCTTTATTACAGATGTTAGACCACTGAACATTAAGATCTATTAGTTATTTTGAGTAAAGGGAAACCTAACGGATACTATCTTTATTCAACCATTAACTAAATACAGCTTAACAGTTAATTAACACTAACTAAGAGATCAAATCTCTCATTAAAGGAATATTCAAACATGGCTCTTTGAAACACAATCATCTATTTTAAATCTCTGAAAATATGAGTGAAAACATTGGTCCATGCCTTTGCAACAACTTTATAGATGTCCATTTTAATATTTAAATATCCTTAAAACTTATTTTCTTTTTAGAGGTATTATTTTTTTATACTAACCTTTTACTTATTTATAACTTTTTATATATTTTTATTTCCCTTTCTTTCATTTAAATGTACTTTAAAGCATATATATATATATAAGTTCTACTTTTATGTGCTAGTAGACTTGAGATCCAATGTGTTGAGGAATAAAGTATCGCTTAGCTTAAAATACTTTGATATTAATGAAGTTTACGTTAAAACATGGATTTACCAAGATCGAAGGGCACGTCTTTTAGATAGTTATGGAATTGTTGAAAACAACGATTGGATATGCTTGTTTTGCTCTTCAATATCTTGCGACTTATGATGGCTTGACTCATCGATTGCGAAATGGAAAAAGACCCTGCAGATAGTGGTGGCATGAATGGTTTTCAACAAGGCCTTATTTTTATTTTATTTATTTATAAGAAAAAACTTTTTCGATATTTATAGAGTGAATCAAATAATTTTATTTTATGTGGGTGACTAGGACTCTAATGAAATGACAACTTAAAGAAATAACATATATTCAATATCTCCACGCACTGTCAAGGGTTTCTACATGTGTCACGTCTCCTCCCCTCGTCTCGAGGATGGAGAGGACATGACCTACACATTGCTGCTGCTCTATCAGATTGGGCAATCCAATCCCATGAACATAAAACCAAAATGCATTGCAAGGAAAACATATAAAGATGCGTAACACATGCAAATACAACGGAAGCAACACATTGCAAGCATTCTTATCAATTGAACATAAAATACATACACATATGCATTAATATACAACGAAAGCAAAGCATTCGTTCAAGCATTCGTCATGTTCACAATAATTTATAAGACAAATACATTGCAGAGGTTTAACACAAGAAAATACTTATCTTGAGAAGAAGCTTCCCCGCAACTGGCTATGTGGCTGAAATGTTCCACCCAACCATAGGACAGTGTGCTCCTCAAATTCTCAGCATCACTGCCACCTCCGAGCTGGGCATGATTTACACAAGGAACTAGGGCTCACAGACTCACACACAACAAGACTTTACACCCACGGTCAAGCCAATAATCACATCCGAACACAGTCATCCCACTAACAAATAGGTTCCTTGGACTTACTCAGCCAAGCCAACACAAGGATGCACTTCACAGCAAAATACAAGTTTTGGGTATGGACAAAAACATCCTAGGAACCAAAATCGAGAATGGTAAATCGGGAAAAAAAACCCAAGTTCTCAAATCGTTTTAGGAAACGTTCAATGGCTTCATAGGGGCAAAAACGACCTCTAATTAGACCCAAATCATGGATCTACCTTCCCAGCCACTGAGCTTTACATAAACGAGTTTGCAACAAAAAAAACAGACTGATAAAATGGGGAAAAACACCCTCTGAGAGAAATACGATTTCACAAAACGTTTCTGGACATTGTAGGGGCTAAAACGACCTCCATACACACCCAACTTGTGGGTCTCCTTCCCCCATTCACCGCACAATACCAAAAACGAAATCCTGGGTATGGGAAAATGAGGAAAATACAGAAAAACATGGAGGTAAATGCACATCAAGCTCCAGCTGTGTGAGGAAGACAAAATGCTTCTAAACAAACCCCCAAATCGTGAATCCTTGCTACACTTTCACTTAGGAAAACCAAAACAAATTTCTAGCCATGGAAAAATGGAGAAAACAACCAAGACGTGAAGGAAAACGCACAAGAGCTCCAAAAAAACGCGAGAGAGCCAAACAGATGGATGAACAATGGGATGGGCATGCATTTCCAAGCAGTTACTTGCCCAAGAAGTCAAAAACACATTTTCCAAAAATGGGTGGCTTCCCAAATTCGAATTTGACTCCCATACTCTTCCCATCCCCATGCATTAACTTCCTCAACCAATTTCTGGCAGAAATAAATGATTGGCAAAAAAAGACAAAATGGGTGGTTGACAAGTTTTTATGGGTTTACCCTTTGACATTTGGCTTTTCCCCATTGGCTCAAAGGTTTGAATGTTACCCCCTCCCTATTCCTTGTGAAGCCATGCCCCCATCTCTTTCACATTGCGGTGCATAGCTAGTTGTGGTATTTTTATTAATTGCATAGTTACATGATGTAGAAAATTATATTGTGCCATTGGCTAGCATGATAATTATCGGCATCGATTTCAATTGCCGAAACGTAAAACACTTAATCCATGGCTGGGCCTTCGCCTTAATATCCACACCATGATTCATTAATGCTATTTACATCATATATAATTTAATGCAATTGGGGTCAAAACTGGGGTGTTACAGCATGAAATCTAGTTTTGTTGGCTTATAGATGAAAACCACGTAATGATGTCCTGGTATCTTACTCTGCATAAACCTCATATCTTTCTTCATGGCACATTCTTTGGCAGTAATGTCTTTTACATGGTTGTTTCAACAAATTTATGGTAACCTGGCTCGAATAGATGGTAGCAACCTATTTTCCTTTGACCCAAAAATAATGGTTGTAGATTTTTAATCCATGGTTTGGAAGTTATGCAATAGATTCCTTTCTCTAGAGAGCACAACCAATTGATTAAGCCACTGCATGCAAATAGTATTCGACTATTTTCTTTATAGTTTATTGAGACAATAACTTCTTTTGGTTTTGCTTGCAAGATAGTAGTTTTGATTCCTTTTGTAGTGGAATATTTTTTTTCTTCAAACAACTTTTGATTTTCCTTTAATTCTTGTTGGTAGTGATGTTATTTCTCAACTAGAATTTTGAATTAAAACTCTAAACTTTTTAGTGGCAAAAAGTATGGATATTGTCAAAGACCATCTTTAGAGAAACTTTGAAAATTTATGTCTTGGCCATAAGTTGAATCAAGTTCATGGTACCAATAAAATTGTAACAATTACCAATAAAATTGTTAACAAATTCGAATTAGGTTATGAGGTTGTTACCAATAAAATTCTAAGAACTTCTACCTCATAGGAATGCAAGTTTTCATAATACTGTAATGGTCAACTTCTACCATATTCCATGTCTTTGGTTCACTGCTCTTCACCTTGATTTATGTGAGATGTATCCGAGCTTCCACCACCAAATGGCTATATTGGAAAGATATATACTCAATCACAAAGTCTTTGTAAATATTATAATCGCCTTGCTTTTTCACTTTTTCAAAAAATTGGCCCATCAAAACCAGGTTGCCAATTTAAAACATGAACTCTCCATCCCAATAAGGTTGTACCAACCTACTTTTAATTTGTGTACACCACATTAAATAATATGCAACGCTATCTTCATGGCCTCAGGGTGTAGTGACAACAAATACATCACATTCCACAAAAATTACATTTGTTAATCAAACATAATATGTATATTTGTACAAGTTTTGATGTTTGACTTTTCAATCAAATATTCCAAATAAAAACATGATATGTATATAATGAGTAAAATCTCGTTAATGAAGTCGTGTACCTTCCCTAACCACTCCAGAAAACTTGATCATGATCTAATGATACCACAACCTATTTAGTGTTCATCTCTTTCCATGTTAGAATTGGATGCAGACCTTTCAAGTTAAAAGGGCCATGTTTTCATTGTTTCACATGTCAAACATTTGCACATTTATCAAGCCTACATCTATTTGCATTGATGCACGACTCACAAAAGCACACATACTATCTTGTTTCTATGGAAAATATGTTTCCAATGTATTTACTTTGAACAGAGTGTAATTCCTTCATGCTAGGTATAGTCTCACAATACTAAGGCATGGATCTACTCACATCGCCAATGGAAACATTCCAAAAGAACCTGCATTGAATTAAATTGATTATTTTTTTTCTTTCAATTAAGCCGATGTTTCAAAGTACATTCAAAATGTGAACTTCAATTACACACCATAGTCTCTTACCTGCACACTGGCCTTTCCTGTTCGTGACCTTCATGTCCCAAAAGTAATGTGCACTAGTTAACTACTTTTGCAGGCACCAACCAACTACTTTTGCAGATGATTTGAGTCAGGTTCCTCTATGACTCATATGATACCGCATAAGTGATCATTTCACACAAGCACATCCACCATCATGCTCACCCTTTCTATGTCAAACTCTTGTCTCTTTCTGAAGGTGACCCATCTAGTAAAAAACACATGCCAATTTGAGCTGCCTAGCACACCCATCTAAAAAAATCCATTGTTCTATAAATGATACCCCACTCTTTTTGAATGGGTCATAAATTAACCGAAAGCAATGTTGAATGAACAATGTTGTGCTCACAATAATCACTGAAATAAAAATGTTACTTTTAATGACAATGCATGACTGAAGAATGTTATCCCGACCATCAATTCTTGCATGAGAATGTTTGTACAAAACATGTACAAATATAGACACATGGTCAGAATGATAATACTTGATCTGTATCTTAGTTTGGTGAGAAAATGTGTAGTTCTTGGCAAAGTATACCATTGATAAGATTGTGCTTGAATCGAATACGTCACGATAATGCTTAAATTTAGAAGCTTGCCACCTGGACTTGTGAAGTGTTTGATGTATTAATCTGATTTTGAAACTTCTCCACGAACTCTTGAATTTCATCGTCAAGCAATTTGATCCTCTTATATGGAACAATTGAAGAAGAATATACATTCATATACTCATATCTGTTCCATGTAAATGTGATATTTGACAATATAGAGTGTGTTGGCTCAATGGGGAAATTCCTGTGTAACAATTCAAAATTACCACATTCAAGACATCTTCTTCCACCGACACACCTTTTTTCTATAGGACCAAAGTGGATGCTTATGGTTATGATATCAAGTACAAGGCCATGTTAGTTTCCAAAGTCTTCTCTCAAGTCCAAGGAGTGGACTATACATAGACATTTTCATCCGTTGCAAAGATGGACTCTATTGGGCTAGTTTTGGCCATTGCTGCATCTAAGCGATGGGAGGTTCACCACATGGATGTGAAGAGTGATTTTATTCATAGTGACCTTCATGAGGAGATTTATATGCATCAGTATTAAGGTTTCATTCATGATCCTTCACTTGTTTTTAGGTTGAAGAAGTCTCTCTATGGCCATAAACAAGCCCCCAGGGCTTGGTATGCCAAGATGTACAACTTTCTTCTATCAATAGGCTTTGAAAGATGAAAATACGATCCTAATGTATATTTGAAAAATATAGTTGATTCATTGCAGGTCATAGTACTATATGTTGATAATTGTTTGATCACTGGAACTTGCATTTATGATATAGGTTCAATTAAGTCTTCATTGCATAGTGCATTTTCAATGACTGACCTTGGATTCTTGAAACAATTTCTTGGCTTGGAGATTGAGGAATCTGATGCAGGTATCAAGGTCAGCCAATAAAAGTATGCTGCATACCTATTATTTAAGTTCAAATGGAAGAATGTAAGGCATCCAAGTGTCCCTTCCTTTCAGGAGTGAAACTAGGTGATTCTGGTTCATCTCCATTGGTGGACAACTCACTGTATTGACAACTAGTTGGGAGCTTGTTGTATATCACACACTCCCAACCTGATTTGAATTATGCAATAGGTTTCATTGCAAGATATCTGTAGGAGCCTCATAAGATCCATTAGAAGGATTCTAAGAGGATCTTGCATTATGTGCAAGGAACCAAATACTTTGGGAAACACTATGTTGCTAGTTCTCCACTAGAACTAGTTGGATTTACTGATTCTGATTAGGATGGAGATTCAATTGACAAAAAGTCCACTCCATGTTATGTCTTTATTCTTGGACATGGTCCCATATGCTGGTCAAGTAAGAAACATCACTCTATATACCTTTCATCAACTGAGGCCAAGTACATAGGAGCAATGAATGCATCTATACAATGTGTGTGGTTGCAAGGCATTCTTGGAGAACTTGGTTTTGCAATTGATTCACCCACTGTCATTTGGTGTGACAATCAAAGTGAAATCAAGATATCCAACAATTTAGTACAGATACATAAGACCAAGCACATTAAGATGCACATGCACTACATCCATATCTTGGTGCATGAGCAGGTGATAACATCCAACAATATTTCCCATCTACAGAGAAACCTCCTGATATCTTTACCAAGAGCTTCACAGAGAAGACATTCACCTATATGAGGTCACTACTTGGAGTGGGTGACACATGGTGATGACTGATATTCACTTTCATATTCTTCTCGATGTCCATTTTAGAGGGGAGGTTTTGTTCCCATGGGGTTTTCCTCCTTACCTTGGTTATATGGACAAATAAATTTTGTAAGAGGTGACTTGAGCCTTAGTTTCCAAGGCCTCATTTTTTTGATGTGGTTACACTAATTCATGCTTAATGTGGGGTTTTATAGCATCATACCACCTAGTACCATGGTCATATACACCTAGGACAAATTTTCATTTGTTTTGTACTTATGTCACATGGTCCAAACCTTGGTTATGTTGGTCAATCAAGGTATTTGGGGGTTTTGGACTCATTAATGCACCATGCACCCATATTTTATCATTAAGGAGACACATGCACCCTCATTTATGAGAGTTCAGTTCTTGGTGCCCTCCCACTCCTTAAAACATGGAAATTGTTTAACGAGAGACACCCATGCATGGTATTTGGGTGCTTTTGGCTCATTTGGACCATTTTGTAGAAATTATAAAGCCTTGATGGCATAAGGAATTTCATAAACAGGTTAAGGATCTAGGGACACAATTAACCTCACATAGAATTGTAGAGAATTAGCGTAAGGAGAGAAGAAGAAGAATTAATGAACACACATTAATGAATGATCAATAAATGATAATTGATATTATTACATAGGTAATACATCCTTATAAAGGAAAAAGGAGTTGCTAGAAGACAACTCAAGCTAGCTCATAAAGCAGGCTTACTAATTATGATAAACCCCATAGTTGGCTAAAGCACATTCCTAATCTATCAAGGACCTCACGAATTAGCAATAGCATGTGTGAGTGATGATGAGTGAAGGAAATACTTGCTAATCTTGGAATATGTAGAGAAACTAATGGAGGATGGGTTGGAAACAAAAGCTTCCAGTTTCCTAGTTAACTAGCTTTACCTTATCCACAAAAAAGCAGGATAAAGCAGGAAAAGTAGAATAAAGCAAATTCTGCTGTAAAGCGCAGTTACAACAACCTAGAATCAGAAATAAATCATTCCTTGGATATAGATGGAAAGTGTTGACTCTAAGGTGCAAGTGGATGCCAACTATCTAAGCTAGTGGGTAGGAAATTAATCAAATAATGATTAATTATTTTATGAGTGGGTTTATTATATTCCAACACATTTATTGCTGCCTATATCCACTCCCACTCACCCATGCACTCCAACATGCCTAAAATACCCTCATTTGTGTCCTATCATGCTTTACCCATGTTTGCATGGCCATTCGTGACCATTTGTAGTGGTTTGGGATCTCATTGGTCCACATAGGGGGGTTTGAGGTCCAATCTAAGCCCGCCACATGTATGCCTCTAGCTTGCCTCCAAAGGATAACGATTTTCACCTATTGTATTATAATGATGTTCTAGACATATTTACATGTTGGAAAGTAATAGAAACTTTAGTTATTGTCATTATTCCTATGTGTTAAGTTTTCTCTTTTTCACTATTTTTCTGTATAGTTTGTGAATTTCTTGAGTTGTGAGGATTCCCTTAGCTCCTAGATATTGATATGAATCATATTTTCACATACTGGAATGTTGCAGGGGAATTATCTAATAAAAAAGGAATGACCATGAATTATAAGTTCCCATAGTGACATCAGAATGTTGTTTTCAGAATATATTATTCTTTCTTCCTGATTTGATGGTAACCAGAACATAGGTCATTCTTGGAAAAATAGTTAGCTCCATGTAACTCATAAATCATCTCACAAATCCTAGGGATATGATATCAGTTCTTTATTTCCTTTTTGTTGGGAGCTCGATAATCTATACTCATGCGCATGGTAGCATCTTTTTTCTTCACCAGCGCTATAGAGGAGGAAAAAGGGATTGAAATTGGTCTTATGAATCCCAAGTCAAGGATTTATTTTATATTTATTTCAATATCATTCTTGAATCTATTTGTCGAGATGTACCTGGATAGGGGATGTACCCATCTCCAACTCTATTCTATGCTCCACCCCTCTATCTGGTGGCCTCATGTGTGGAAGGTATCCAAACACCCCCTTATGCTTTTGAAGGAACTTCTGAATATATTTTGGTTATTGTGCTAGCTTTAAAGAAGTGCCTTTGTTAGAGACCAAGCACTCAACAAGCCATTCAATGTCTCCATGTATCAATAAATACCTCATACTATACGCATTGATCACTTGTTTTGGGTAGGTTTTGACTTCCCCAAACACTATGTCCTTCCCACCTACATCTTGGAACCTCATCTTAGGGACCTGGTAATCTATGGTGTGAATCCCAATATAATACAACCATTGTACTCCCAACAACATACTATTATCAACAGCATTTACCACAAAAATATATCCATCACAATATAATCTCCTATGGTGACTTGTAGTTTAGGAATCCATCTAGAGCACTCCATAGATTGATTACCTAGAATTATGAAAGTGAAGCCTTCAAATTTCTTATTAGGAAAATTCATCCTTTTCACCAAAGAGGAATCAATGAAATTATGGGTAGATCCTCCACCCACTAACACATTAACTTCTTTCCCTTGCACCACTCCCTCGAATATGAGAGTGTGGAAACGAGTCACTCCTGATAACACACCAATATTGCTCTCCTATGAAGAATGTTCTCCATCAGTAGTCTCATAGGCCCCTTCTACATCAATGTGAGGCCCTTCTTCTTCTTCCTCATCTTCTCTCTCTTAAAAAACCTCTATGTAGTGTGCCTTCCCCTTAGCACACTTGTGTCTAGTAACCCAAGGTTCTTGGCAGTTGAAGCACAACTTTCTCCTTCTCAATTCATCTCTATCACCAGACAAATTGTCCCTCCTAAAATTTCCAAAAGGACTCTTCATGGGTGGTGGTATTCGATTCTAGAATGGAGCTGGAGAATTCGACCTAGGAGGGAGCCTTGTCCTCAGAATAACATCTTGAAAATCTCTTGTTCTATTCAATGCATCTTGCAAAGTAGAGGGTCTATAGGATTTCACCAAACCTTTCAATGGTTCTTTAAATCCTTCAATGAACAATGGGAGAAATCTAGCTTCTGAGATATTAGTCACCATAACAACCAACTTCTGGAACTCATAGGTGTAAGCTTCAAGAGTCCCAGTTTGATTCACATGCAAAATCTCTCTGAAATAGATTTCAGGGTCTCTTCTTTCGAATCTATCAATCAACCTTCTTGTGAATTCATCATAAGTGGTCATGTCCAAGGGTCTTCATCCTATAAAACCACCAGTCATTTTCTTCTCCATCCAAGTGTAGAGAGGCCATCTTGATAGCTTCTCTCTTAGCCATTGGGTTTAACTGATAGTATGCATCTAGCTTTTGGACACATGAGCTAGCTATACACTTTGATGAACCATCAAAGTATGATAGGGAAATTCTTCCAATAACGTTATTCAACTCATAATTATGATTATGATTCCAAAATCTACTTCTTGGATTGGTTTTGTATTGGAGATGACAAAATTATTTGAATTTAAAATCCTTTCGACATTCTTTATTCAGTATGAGATATTCAACATGCTTGTCCTTCACTGCAACAATGTTTTCATTATGTATATCCAATTCTTCTCTTTGATCATAAATGAACTTGGGCATAGTAGCCCTTGATTGACTTGAAGGACCCTTGTGAATTCATTAGGCCAATTATGAGTCCCAGTACTTGAAAATACAAACCCTTTAGGGCTCTTCCTTTCTTCATGTGGCGACCCATGGATGCTTCCTTGACCATTCTTATTCTCTAGATACTTAACAATAAATGATCTGGTTTCTTGTTCGGACAGGATGATGTTACATGTCATGTATTTGAATCCTTGCATCATACTTGTAACCATATTTTTGATCTTACCATTTCCACGCATGCCACGTCTTTCAATTTCTCCTTGGAATTTTAAGTTCAATGGAATTCATTCCATCAAAATCATCCCCTAAAGGATCTTTCTTCTTGGGATCCATATATCTTCTATGAATCATGATTGAAAACCCAAGAAGGTTTATAGGACCATGCTATGATACCACTTGTAATGTACCAACTTGGATATTTGGCCCACTAACTTAGACAACTTAGCAATCAGTAGGGTAGGTGACTCAAAAATTGGATTTGATCAAGGGTGAGGGATACTGTGAGTTCAAATAAAGAGAAGGGATAATGTTCAGCTTAGTATCCTATGCACAACGCACTAAATTTTTTTATGGTTTCAAAATCAGTGAGGCTGAAGTTTACTCCCAATGCTCCTGAGAACCCCACATATGCAAATTAAACCCTTTACTTCACACATCCTTCCAACTAGAGGAGATGGATTTTGGATTTGATAGGATTAGAAACATTGAATATAAGTCAAATAAATCTTTGGATTGACACCAGAAAATTTGAGGAAGTTTTGAGGTGGCTTCGAAGGAAAACTAGTGAAATTGGCTTTTAGGACTACTCAACTAGCTCAACTTCAAGATGACCCAAATAGTGCAAGGGGGATACACATTATAAATATCAGGGATGGGATGTGTTAATTTACTTGTTAATGAACAACATCAAGTGAGATAATCAAATTTGGAGTTGTCTTGATGTGTTACTAATTCAAACACTGAAACTAGCTCAAATTTCATAGTGATCCAAACTAGATGCACATAAAAGGACATAATTTTGACTTTTATTAATTGTAGTAGGAAAATAAATACCAGAGGTATGATGTCAAATCAATGGAATCCTTTAGAGTCTGAAGTAGTTTAAGAAGTGATCTCAATAAGGAAGAAGAGATAATTCTCCATGAGAAGAGACTAGGCATATATGAAGATGTGAACTGGAAGGATTTTTAAATATCTGCAACTGGATAAAAATTCATTGGATATGATCATAGGACCTGCAATAATATCACTGATGAATACTGTATCTCCTCATGCTCACAATAGAAGCATGGGGCACATATCCTAGCTTGACTAGGGGCACATCTCCCAATTATTGAGTAGCACAATGCTCTTAATTCGATTCACAAATTGTCAAAAGATGGGATAGGGGTGTGCACTCCTTCCTTTATATACTAGGGATTACTTATTGAGCAAGTTAGAGAGGCTAATGCGCCCTCATGGATAGATAAGTTTCCTTGCTTTCATGCTCTACTTTTTTCCTTCTTGCTTTGGATTTTGACTGTTTTTTCCTGCTTTTTGGCTTTATCTTGATTTTGCTTTTCCTTCTTTTTCTATGCTTTGCATTGTTTTTTCCTGATTTCCTTTTTTTTGCTGTTTTATTATGCTTTATGCCTTATCATACTTTATTCCACTTTACTTCCTTATCCTTCTTCACACTTTTATCCCCGCTTTCCTAGTTTTTCTTGCCTTAATTGTTTTATTCCTTCTTTTTTGAACTTTTCTATCTTTAACTGTTTTGGATTTCCTTCTTGCACAATCTATCTTTTGGTCAACCTTTCCTCCAATGCACCCTTGAGGATTATCCCTCCTTTTATTTCATAAATAAAATAGTAATTTATGAATTTAACTCCTAATCCATGCCTCTTCAAAGTTTATTTAGAAATTTGACATCTCCTAATTAATTAATACTTCGAAATTTCAAAATTAATCCCAAGGCATTTAATTTTCTTCTCCTCAACCCAATGGATTGACTGGGTTAGGAACTTAAACGCTGAATCATTTATCAGGGGACATGACAAAGCATTAAATTTGAACCATGTATTAAATAACTTAATTCATCACTGTTGTAATCAAAGTAGACACTTCAAATTTGGACCATTAAGTGAAAAACATCTTAAAACAAATCAAATTTGAACCATAATTCTACGAAAATCAAACGAATTGGAGAATTTCCTGCAATAAATCTATCACATTGTAATTTCTCATAATGTGGAATATGGATCAGTACACTTCAAACTTGACTTGTTGAGTATGTCATGAATACAAAAGGCAACAAATAACAAGGAATAAAAAATATTTGACTAGTGTGATCCTACCAAAGTTCATAGGAAAGTTAAAAAAAAAATCATTATCCCTTTTAACTCAATACATGATTTTTTTTGAATTACCCGCTACAAAAACACGAGTCCATTTATTTTTATGTTACCCCATATTAGTGGATAGATTAGTGGATGGATTCTCAAATTTTTTTGGAAGTTAGCTTCAAACTTAGTGGATAAATTATTAATGCGGATCTTATCATAATCGTTCCACCCTCACCTTAATTACGTATAAATTAAAAATAATTTTACCTGCATGTTTTACTTCTGTAAAAATGGACCGGTTATTTAATGCAATTTACAATTTTTAGGTGGTTAATCTACTTTAAACTAACCATTGTTTAGAATTTCCACTTTCTAACTCATGTTGAACTTGATTGATTTTAAAAGGAAGTTGGTTAAATTAGTTTTACCCGGAAATGATTTGGATTTTAGCTTTTTATGTCCAGACTATTTTCCGTTGGTTGTGTCACCCACCTACTTTACAATAAAAAATAAGGTTTCCAAAACAACTTTACCAATTCTATCCAATCAAATAAAGAATATTTTTGGCATCTTTTATATTATAATTCTAGGCAATAAAAAAGCATATTTTAAAGCATATTTTTAAGGATGTTTTTAAAGCATCTTTTTAGCAATTTTAACAAATAGGATACATAATAGAGTTGGGTAAAGTGTTATGTATCAATTTAAGCTCAAGTTTCTCCTCCTCTAGTTAATTTTGTGATTTTTGTAGCAACATCTCTATGACCCTTACCATGTTTTTTATTAACTCTTGAGTATTGACAACACAAATCAAATATTCATGGGATAATTGGGAAACATATCTAGCTCCCATCATGTTTAACATACCAATACAATCATCTCGAATACCTTGAAAAATAATACTTCAAAGAGTACATGGATCCAAATTATGTTGCTTTGACCTCTACAAATTATAACAACTCTATCAACATGGTCCTCTAAACTTTCATCTTATTTTTGGGTCATCTTGAAGATTGCTTCTCTTAAGTCTCTAGCTTTTCAATACTCTTGATATTTTTTTAGGAATGCTTGGTGCTTCTCTTCCCATGTTTGGATAATATTTCCTCTAATTACCATGAACCAATGAATTGCTTCTTTTTGAGAGGATATAGAAATAACTTAAGCTTCCGAGCACCATAAGAGTAGTCACAACTATGAAAAAACTACAATAAACCTACAAAGAAAAGTGTTCTAGTCTTCATTAGACATGCCTTGAAAGTTGACAAACTAGTAGTAGATTTTTTTACATTTAAAGTGTTCAATTAGAGTATCAAATTGGGAATTCATTAGATCGTTCTCCTTCTTGAGCAACCATATTTTTTAGAGGATTGATTCTTTAATAACTTAGATTTCCAAAATTTACTATCGATAGGGGTAGAGAAATATGGTTCTTGGATTGAATTCTCTTTGGTGTTTAAGAGTTTCATGTCCACTAATCAATATTTGCACATTCTCTAAAGTAGAATGGAAAATCATTGCTTTAGCTATAGAACCAACCTATAAAACAACATCAACTATTTCTATAACTAGTTGGGGGTTCCATATATCTTCAGTTTTTCCTCTCCTCGGTGGTTCTCCTACCACTATGTTAGTATTTAGGATAGTTTTTACTACACCAAGGTATTGTGCTCTTGAATTTATGACTCTATTCATGCATATATATACTTCTAATGTATAAAGAAAATGCTTTGTATGAGATATCTCAAGGAGTATTGCCATCTATTCCTACAATGTAAATCCCCTTACCATGTGTTATCAAGTTCAACAAAATAAAATCTTCTTAAACCTTTTACACCTCCCCGATAGCAATACAAAGAATGAAAGGATTTCTATATACCTTATTATATTTAACAATGTATCAAATATCTAAGTACTTGATAGTGATTTTCATCTATAACCCTCTTAATAAAAATAGGGACACAACAATCTATCGCTTCCCTTGTTCAAAGGTTAGATGTGATTTTCTTCCCCTTCTAGGATTAATTTCCTCTTTAATCAAATCCAAATGTAACCCTCCTTTAGTACCTATTTCATTCAAATCCATAAAAAATGGTCTATATATCAATGCATATCTAGGCTTATATGAGTTGTAAAGGCCTCCACAATGATGTGAGGGTTTGGTGATAAAACTCACCTTGTGCTCTCCTTATTGGCCATAGGTCTCTCTAACAACCTAGTCTCATAACACACCACCCTTTAACTTTTGGAGAAAAATATAAAACCTGACAGAAAGCCCATTTAATAGCCATTCATTTCCTACAATCCTAAAATGACAAATCCTTATAGACACCTAACCTTTACAACTAGTTAGAAAATAGGGTTTCAAACTTCTCTTTAATATTCATAGATCATGAAAGAGAATTGTTTGAATTACTTCTACATAAAAGGCCTAAACCACAAATGGATATATTGACATTATCTTTTCCTTAGTCTTGTGTGCAAATGTCTCCCGCAACTTCTTGTGATTTCTTAAGTTCAACATTCCATTTATCTTCCTACTACAATCTTCTCACATGAAGGTACTTTTTTGATTTTTTGACAGATAATGGATTTTCTTTCGATATCAAGTTACCCTCCATTTTTTCTTCCACTACCATTTCCCCCAAAATATTTACTCTACATGTTGACAATTTCCCCATAGGGTCCAAATTTTTGGAACATTTCTTTCTCCATTGCTTTTTTTATAAAATTAGAAGCAATTTTACTGGCTATGTGACCATAGATATGACATTGAGCATCCAAAGGGAATTTCTACATAGTATAAGGCTTTAGTATACCACATATTTCAAGCTTCAGTTTGGATGTCCTTGGTCAAACCCTCATTGAAATTCACTTCTACTAGGATACAACCTATCAATTGAGACTTTATCATTTGATAACAATCATCTATGTCAAGAAAAGTCCCCAGGTTATTTCCTATTGCTTTGAATATATCGAGGGACCAAAAGTCTGAATCCACGCTTGTCAATTTATCCTATATAGTCTAGATTGAGGGATTTTTCAGGGGTCAACCTATTAAGACCATATTTTCAAGGTTAACAACATAAAACCTGGCATCTTTCTTGATCCAATTATTTGGATTGCATCTTTTTTTTCATATTAGAAAATAAAGGCTATCCAACCCCTTAATAGGAGATTAAATTTTAGGATATAACCTTGTAGTGGTTTCCACTTCAATTCTATCCATTCCCTTAAATTATTTTTTATATCTCCATATAAAAAGTACACCATGATAAAGCTTCATTTTCCAGCTCCACAACCAGGTTCGTATTTATGTCACTACTCAAAACGAACTTGACCTTGGTTTTTGCGACTTAACAATTTTTCCGTCTCTTTTTATAGGTTTTATTTATGAAATATATTCTCTTCACTTCATCATACATGATACCCGCCTAACACACTTGGTATACTATTTTCATAACCTTAAATCATTCCTAGTTCACTAACCCAAGCTAGCCCTTCCCTAAGGTTTCCATCTTCTTGCCACAACTTTGTATATGATGATTTAGGAATAACATTTATGTTGTCAAACTTGTTTGTCTATGAGTGCTACTTCAGAACCTACTTCAATATGAGACATTGCAAGGTTTATCGAGGAAGCATCTGAGTTAAGACTTTCCTAGCTAAAAGCATTGCCAACCTCTTCCTCAAACAATGTATTTACTAATGCTATAGGATATCTGACAAATCAATCACTTCCACCAATATTTCTTTGTCTTTGTCATAATATGTTTAGCCTAGGATATTGGAAAACATTGTAAATATTCCATGGTTTACCCCCAAGTCTCATAGAGGCCTATCCTCATATCCTTCCCTTAGTGTCTTAACCAACAATGGTCCTGCAGTGAAGATGGATCAAACTTCAATGGGTTTGAAGAATGATCTATCATTTCATCTTCCATCTTCAACACCTACAAAACCATAATTCTATCATTCCTCTACTATTCATCCATCTATGAGATTCATCCACTAAAGTATTTTCTGACTAATATGGACAAAGTCAAAGATTTAAAATTCTAGAACACCTTAAAATTGTGTTGATAATCATATTATAAGTAAACCCCATCAAAATGAGAAAGTTAATAAGTGGAAAAACACAATCCTTTTATAGAAGTTGTTCACCAAATTTGGTAGGAATTTTGTTGAAAGTTATAGTTGTGCCTTATGAACATGAACTTTACCATGGAAATTTTCCCTAGAAGTGTTGGCCTATTTAAAATGTCCAGAATTTTAAATAAGAAATCCTAATTAATGATAGATGAAGTTAAATATTAAAATTGACCCCCTTGTTTGTGGGACAAGGGAGACTTACTATTCAAGTCCATACAGATGTACATACCCTATCCCCTCCTGATTCGACCTATGAACTATAATTTTTTATGTAGAATTCGGAAAGATTATCATAAAATAAATTTTGACAATACACTTGTCTTATCTTCCTACAATTTAGGAATACGATCTTCCTCATCCATCCGAAATTGTAAAATATAAATACTTATTAACGTAATAAAAAGAAACTACTCCGTAAATTGTGTTTTACAATACTGAAACACTCACCTGGTATAAATTAGGAATCATTTGGTGTTAGAAAGCTAATTGCACCCAAGGATTATGAAAATAGATTACCTCTAAAAATTGAATAGTCTCGGTGAACTATTTTGTGGGGTTAAGCATGTATAAAAGAAATGGCAAGTGAATGACCTCACTAACCTTGGGAGACAATATAATATCAATGAATCTAGTGCATATCACATTTATTCTTGCTATATGTCAAAAAGGGGAGTAAGGAAATAAGGTTGAGAAACTGTTTTTATGGGATTTAAGACTCCGTAAGAAGAACAAGTTGTGTGATACATCTTTAAGGGAAATATGTGGAGGAAAACAACTCCGGTATTATTTATATGTTAAACAAAGAACTCCAGTGGTAGTTCTTTAATGATACTTGCAAATATATGTGAAAATCATAACAAAAAGTTGTCATTGGGTAGAAGCTAAAAAATCCCAAGATATTATTGCTTTCACATTAAATGGACAGACAATATATAAGGACTACATATTCTTGGTAAGCATTGAACTTGTTATGATCCTATTGTCAAAAACTTGGATTGTTGAGGATCATTGGAAAGCTTTGAACAATGGTACCTACAATCATTGAAGAACTATGGAAGTAAAAGTACATAAGATCAATCCATGACAACTTTGAAAGAAAATGATGAATATAGCTTGGGAGATATGTATGTTGTCTAGTCCTTATTGGATACATGCGCCTTCTTAAAAATGACTTTCCATATGGTGCATTTGGATAAGTTGATAAATCGTGTCTTCATAGCTGATGATCACTAGGATAAAATAACAGATTGAAGACATAAAGTTGTCTCAGGATAACTACATGCATATACAGAGTAGATTTCATGTTTAAGGGAGATATGTTGACAGGGGAAGCTAACAAAAGGAAGCACTGTGATAGGGGGAGTCTATGGATTTATCATCCAAGTTATCATTCAAAATAAATCGCTGCATGAAGGAAAATTTTAAACAACACATTGGTCAGTACCAAGTGAAGTTAAAATAAGAAACGTTGGAAAGGCATAATAGGTTATCCTTTGTCATTGTTGTCAAAGGGGGAGAATGTTTAGATGTTGCCATCAATGCCAAAGGGGGAGAATGTTGAGAATATAGTTTTCATTGATGTCAAAGGAGTTTAGGAATGACAAAGGAATAATCAATAGACAGCATGGTAGGATGAACCCAATAAAAAACAAAGGATCCACAAAGTAAATATATGTGGATTGTCAATTGATGTCAAAGGATTTTAGCAATGACAAAGAAATAACTAGTAAACATGATGAAATGTAAAACTCAATGTAAGACAAAGGAATTACAAATTCAGATGGTAGATCGATGACAGGGGAAATATATGCAAAGTAAGTAGTGGAAGGTAACATTCCAAAGTGCCAAAAACGATTTGGACGGCCCAGATCATTCGAGAGACAGAGATAAATGGTCTATAATAAGACTCGCAAAGTAGATATGTGTGGAAAATAACATTCTCGAACACTAGAGTGAAGTGAAGAGTCGGACAGCCCAGATTGGCCGAGAGACAAAGATCATTGGTTCATAATAGTCTCTGCAATACGAAAGTACAAGATCTTTAAGCTATGGAAAGACTATTACAGAAGAGAAATTGTGGAAGCCAATTTTGAAAAGATCGATAGTGGTGAATGATTTCCGCAAAAGAAAAGTGAAGATCTGCAATCTGCATTTGATTGTAGATTGATGGCTAGGAGTGAACCCACAAGGAAATCAACGGTCCAGAAAAATTGCGGAAAGCATCCACAAGAAATCGACAGATCAGAGAGTTTCAAAAAATTATTTGCGGAAGCCCATTTTGAAATTATTAGAAGGCACATCCACAATCTGCAAGATCGATGGTCAGGAAAGACTCTGCAAGAGATCGACAATGCAGAAGAAAAAATGCGGAAGTAGTTTGAACAAAATTGGAAAACCCACAATCTGCAATCCACATATGATCTAAGATTGATGGTCAGGAAAGAGTATGTAAGAAATCGACGATGCGGAAGAAGTTTTGCGAAAAGGGAATTGTAGAAGTCACTTTTGAGATTTTATGAACCCGCAATCCGCAATCCGTATATGATCTTAGATCAACGGTCAAGGAAGAGTATGCAAGAAATAAACGGTGCGGAAAGTACCTTGTGGGAAGGTAGTTGTGGAAAGGAAATTATGGAAGAACCTTTTGATAAAAGTCAAAACGCGTGTCCGTAATCTGTAACCCGCAATTACAAAAATGTCATTGCGGAAAGGAAATTGTGGAAGGATTTTTGTTGCGGAATCATCATTGCGGAAAAAGGAAATTTCGGAAGGAATTCTCGTGCATAATTATGATTGTAGAGAGACGATATTGGAAATATTTTGGTTGTAGAAAGTCATGACTGATGAAACCGAAATAGAGTTAAAGAATTATTAAAATGAAGAATTGTGTTTTCATGTAGAGTCACGACCTAATAATGAAAAGACGCAAATGTGAGGAGACACATTCACAGAAAACATGTTAGAAGGTATTTATAGACATAGTGCTGAGTGAAAGAAATCGTCTCTGCAATCCAGATCGTAGCAACAACTAGAAGGGCAGAGGCCAGTATTTGTGACAGGGATTGAAGAAAAAAGAGATCTAGAAGATTGCCACAAATATATTAAGGTGGCAGGGTGGTGTTAGGGCAGGCTACATTCCTGCAAGGAGGTCTATCCTCCTTTCAGTGGTAGTTGGTAAATAGGGTGTCGTAGCATCCTTTCAGTAGCAGCTAATAAAACTAGGGGGTCATAGCCTCCTTCCAGTGGTAGATGGTAAATAGGGTGTCGTAGAATCCTTTCAGTAGAAGCTGATAAAACTAGGAGGTCGTAGCCTCCTTCCAGTAGTTGCTGGTAAATAGGGTGTAGTACCATCCTTGTCTGTAGTAGAAGGCATAAACTATTTGTAAATATAATTTTGCAGTAATAGGAAGTATTGGTGGTTTATCCAATTGGGATTCTACGATAAATTTGTGTTCTGTGTGTTCTTGTTGATCATGTGTGTTAATGAATAAATTAAAAGTGGTTTAAATTGTGAAAAGTTATCAATATTGATTCACCCCACCCCCCCTCTCAGTATTGTGCAATATTCCAACAATCATAATATGTTTAGCCTAGGATATTGGTAAACCTTGTAAATATTCCATGGTTCACCCCCAAGTCCCACAAAGGCCTATCCTCATATCCTTCCCTTAGTGTGCTATCCAACAATGATCCTGCGGTGAAGATGGATCAACCTTTAATGGGTTTGAAGAATGATTTATCATTTCCTCTTCCATCTTAAACACCTACAAAACCCTAATTCTATCATTCCTTTACTTTTCATTATTCTATGAGATTCATCCACTAAAGTATTTTCTAACTAATATGAACAAAGTCAAATATTTAAAATTCTAGAACAACTTAAAATTGTGTCGATAATCATATTATAAGTAAACCCCAAAAAAATGAGCAAGTTAATAAGTGGACAAACACAACCCTTTAATAGAAATGATTCACCAAATTTGGTAGGAATTTTGTTGAAAGTTATAGTTGTGCTTTATGGACAAGAACTTTACCATGGAAAGTTTCGGTAGAATTGTTGAACTATTTAAAATGACCAGAATTTTAAATAAGAAATCATAATTAATATAGATGAAGTTAAATAATTTAAATTGACGCCCTTGTTTGTAGGATACTGGAGCCTTACTATTAAAGTCCATATAAATGTACATATCCTATCCCCTCTGGATTTGACCTATGACCTATAATTGTTTATTTAGAATTTGGAAAGATTATCATAAAATAAATTTTGACAAAACACTTGTATCATCTTCCTACAATTTAGGAAAATGATCCTTCCTCATCCACCCAAAACTGCAAAATATAAACACTTATTAACTTAATAAAAAAAATACTAAACATTAAAATAAGCCATGTACCCAGTCCTTTGACTAGGTTGTTTTCGACTACCAACTTGAGGCATATCATAAGTCCTATAAAAGCCAATGTCTTTGGCAGTTGAGTGAATCATCAGATCAAAACCTATTCTCCAATTTCTGTTTTTATTAGCTCTCCTATTTTCTCTGCTGGTAATAGTTACCTCTTGCTGGTTTTCTCCTTCACTAAGGTAGAATGGCGCTTGCTTTAGATTTAATCTCCGAGCTTCCAGATCAATTGCTGTGCCTCATCCTTTCGTATTTCCCCATTAAAGAGTCAGTTAGATCTTTCATTCTCTCCACAAGAAGAAGATATCTCTACCAACAACTTTCAAAGCTTATTCTCTCACCAGAGCTTCTTATGGGCCCGCTCATCCCCACTCCACCAGCCATCGCACAAGTGGAGAATATAATCTCCAACATTCTGCTCTTACATTCCTCCGATCTCAAAACCTTCAATCTCTATACGACAAACAATTGGCATTTTACTTCCCAAAATTTATGTAAATGGGTGGACAGTGTAGCATCAAAGAATGTCAAAGTCCTCTCTCTTCGCCATTTTTTGACCTACGAACCTGACCTTGATTCTGACCCTGAAGCTGACCTTGACAATCCAGGGGAAATTTTCCCTCCTTCACTTTTCTTATGTAATAGACTCATTAGACTCACAATCTTCAACTACATTGTCTCTGAAATTCCAGTTGGTTTTGCTAGATTCAACCATTTGACTTATTGCTGCTTTGGTAATGTGGAGTTCAGAGATGACAGTTTAGCCCTATTTCTTTCTCATTGCTGGCTTCTCCAGGAACTTCAACTAGACTGTTGCGTTGTGCCTGAGAATATAACCACCATTTCTGGTCCTCACATTGAAGTTTTATTTCTGGTGACTGCCAACGAGGTGGAGATCGTAACGGTCAACTGCCTGAAGCTCAGAAAAGTCTCGTTTTCTTCCCATACAAATGATTTGAGAGTGAATGGGATCTTGTTTTAGGAGCTCTCTTCCGATGTGATTGAACTTTACATGGATAGAGATGGAACTGTGATACATTTGTCATTGAACTGTGATGCAAACATTTTGCTGGCTAACATCACGGGGACATTCAAATTACTGAAATGTTTAAGTCTTGAAAATTCACGATGGGAAGACAAGATGAATATTCTTATTACAAACCTATTCTAAGGGCTTCCTAATCTTGATAGTCTGTCCATATATGGCGACGATATTAGTTTGGTAAGAATTTTTGTATTTGTGTTATATTATATGTTCGTGTTGAATAATCCTTTGGGATTACATTGTAAGTACTATTTCAGTTATTAGTTAGTAAAATCTAGTTAATAATCTCGTTATCTAACTGTAGATAACGGTTTTGATCTCCTTTATATGTAATACTCATTCACGTAATAAGATATTGATTTGCTGAGGTTATTCACGACCTGTGTCAGTGGTATTAGAGCAAAGGCAACGAAGCATTGGTGAGAAAGAAGGATCCCATGAAGGAGGAGCCAGCAAAGGAGATATCACCAAGAAATGAAGAAATGAGAGATGCTTAGTAAAGATTGTGGAAGAAAGACAAAGACTGCACATTAAGAGGAGACTGCACGTAAATTGTTCCGGTAATTGTTTTGAAGAATTATTTTTCTTTTTTAAAAGAAAAAAAAAAGAAAAAGGAAGAGAGACACCATTTATATTTTCGTGCAATGGTTTCTTTAAATTAATTATCAAATCTTTGGGGAGTTCTTTTCATAAAATAAAAGTTTTTAAATAGCCATTTATATTTGAGTGCAAGGTTTTTTTTAATTGAAATATTAAACCTTTCGGGAAATCTTTTTAGAAGATAAAAAGATTTTAAAGAACATTGGCTAAGAGGAAAAGAATATTTCAGACTGTATTTTGTAGACAAAAATTTACTACACAGTAAATTTCAATGAATTCTTTAATTTCAATTGCTGGAGTTATTTTGTTTGGAAAAGAAAATTATCAAGAATGGTTTCGTAAATTTAAAAATACCCTTATTTTTAATGATATGTGGGATGGAATTTGTGAAAATGAGAATTTAGAAGATAAGGAAGATGGAGAAGCAATAAATGAAGTGGATAAAAGTGCACCAGTACCACCTACTAATGCCAAAGAGTTAGCATTATGGAAAAGCAAGGACAAGAAGGCTTATGCCTTGATTATTGCCTCTGTAAGTGAAGAAGTAAGTAGACATTTAGTTTCTAGAAAAAGTGCTTGGGAAGCATTAAAGAAACTAAAATATTTGTATGATTCACATTCTGAGCTTGAAATCATACAACTGTTGATGAAATTATTTAACTTAGAATTAAAAGATAATGATCCAATGAAACTTGCTTCTGAAATTAGAGCCATTTTGCATGATATTGATGCAACTGGTGTAAAAGTTGACATTCAACTTACTGCATTTATTAAATCTCTTTATCCTACATATACTCATTATTTAGAATCACTTCAAGCTAGTGGCCAAATGAAAGCTATGACCTTTGAGACACTTGTTGAGAAAATTGCAGAAAGAGAGAAAGCATTTGGGAAGAAGGAGTCTAAACCCAATGAATAAACTTTGTGTTTTGCACAGAAAGGACACAAATCAAAAGAAGAATTTGCAAAGGATGAAAATAGAAGCAAAGGTCAAGGTAGAGGACAAAGAGGACAGTACAGAGGAAGGGGGGGAAGATTTAATCAAGGAGAGAAACAATGTTATAGATGTGGAAAAACTGGTCATACTGCCAGTTATTGTAGAACTTCTTGGGATAAAATTGTTAACAAGAAAGAGCAAGTACAAGATAAAGGAAATGATAAAGGTAACCCTCCTGAATCTGCACATTATGTTGTTGCACATTGTAATCTAGGAATTGAAGAAGCTTTCAGTACTTTGTTTTCATGGAATGATACTTGGTTATTGGATACCGGAGCCACATGTCATATGACATTTAGAAAGGACTTCTTTGAAACGTTTAGTGATCAAATTGATGGGGTAGTACATTTGGCAGATAAGTCTCAGTTAAAACCTTCAGGAATTGGTTATGTTAGATTGAAATTATCAGGACTTGCTGATTATATACTTTCTGACGTGATTTATGTTCCACAATTGAAGAGAAATCTAATATCTCTTGTGCAAATTAGACAATAAAATCGCTCGATACATATGTTTGATGGTATCATTGAAATTAGAAGAGCTTATGATAATGTGGTTGTAATGAATGGAGTGGAAGATAACAAACTTTTAAAGTTGAACGGTACATCATCCAATTCATAGAATTCTGCAAATTTGGTTCAGCATAATAGTAATTTATCTTCCAGCTTATTGTGACATGCTATATTTGGTCATATTAGTTATGCCAAGTCTCAGGATTATGAAACAAAAAGGAATTCAAGGGCTTCCTACTATTCCAAGACAAATTTCCCCATGTGATGCTTATATCTTAGGAAATCATAGTAAACAACCTTTTAATGATTCTATGTTTCGGGCTTCAAGAAAGCTTGGTCTTGTTCACTCAGATTTATGTGGGCCCATGCCCGTTCCATCAAAAAATGGTAACAAATATATCATGACTTTCATTGATGACTTTACGAGGATGTGTTGGGTTTATTTATTAAAAGCAAAATCTCAAGATTTTGATACATTCAGAAATTTTCACTTACGGATTAAAAATGAAGCTCAACTCAATATTGGAATCCTTCGAACTGATAATGGTGGTGAATATACATCTCAAGAGTTTGAAAAATATTTGCAGGAGAATGGTATTAAATATCAAACAATTGTTCCTTATAATCTACAGCAAAATGGTGTGGCAGAACGTATCAATATGACACTCTTGAATATGGTAAGATCAATGATGTTTTTTAAAAATATCAAGTTAATGTTTTGGGGAGAGGCAGTTCTTTGTGCTTTCTACATTAATAATATATGTCCTTCTGTTACACTACAAAACAAAACACCTTATGAAATGTGGCATGAACATCTTCCAGCTGTCAAGCATTTTAGATTTTTTGGTTCCACATGCTATGCTTTGATTCTTGAGCAACAAAGACATAATATTAGGAGCAAGAAGTCGGGAGTGTATTTTTTTGGGATATTCTAATACTTCTAAAGCTTATAGGTTGTATGATGAAGATAACAGGAAGTTTATTGTTTCTAGAGATGTTATATTTCTTGAGTTTGAGAAAGATGCAATCACTATTGATAAACAAATTGCTTAGCTTGATAGATTTCATTCTAAAAAAATCTATCATGAAATGGATAATGAACTTCCAAATCTTGAAGGGGGGATTCTTGTTCTAAGTCAAGGTCAAGTTTTGGAATTTCCTTCTAATGAACAAGTTGATGAAACATAAGATGAGACAGTTGATGATATTGTTAATGGAATGGATAAAGTAAGTATCATGGATAATGCAGAACCTACCCTTAAAGAAGAAACATAGCAAACGCCACAACACGAAGAAGTTCGTAGATCAATACGGACTAAGACATTTCCTAAAAGGTATGATGATTTTGTAACATTAGACTGTGAATTAAAATTTCATGCATTTGATCAACCTGCATCTTTTCAAGAAGCAGTAAATAGTGATGTATGGAAAAGTGCAATGCAAAGAGAGTATGATGCTCTCATAAAAAATGGAACTTGGAGGTTGGTGAACCCTCCAATTGGAACCAAACTGATTGGATGCAAGTGGATACATAAGAATAAATATAAAGCATATGGGTCACTTGACAAACACAAAGCGAGATTTGTAGCAAAAGGGTATGCACAGAGAGAAGGTGTTGATTACACAGAAACATTTGCTCCTACAGCTAAATGGGGCACCATTCGAACTTTGTTTTCATTAGCAGCACAAAAAGGATGGAAGATACATCACATGGATGTTAAAATCGCATTTTTGAATGGAGACTTAAAAGAAGATGTGTATATGGATCAGCCTGAAGGCTTTGCTATCAAAGGTCAAGAACAGAAGGTATGCAAATTAGTCAAATATTTATGTGGTTTAAAGCAAGCACCCCGAGCTTGGTATGAAAATTTAATTGAGCATATTCTCAAATTGAATTATAAGCACTTCAATCTAGATGATGCAACTTATTTGTCAAGAAAGTTGGAAGATCGGTTGTATATCTAGTTGTCTATGTGGATGATTTGCTTATCACAGGAAATAATGACGATTATATAGTATCTATCAAAAGAGAGTTCAAAAAGGCTTTTGATATGACAGATTTGGGATTATTACATTATTATTTAGGAATTGAAGTAGATAAAAAACCAAAGCACATTTTCATTTCTCAGAAAAAATATGTTGGAGAGTTATTAAACAAATTTGGTATGTAGGATTGTAATCCTGTTTCAACACCAATGGAGCAGAATCTAAAGCTTACTTCAAATGAAGGTAGCACATTTGAAGATCCAACAAAGTACAGGCAGCTTGTTGGAAGTTTAATTTATCTTACTAATACTCGTCCTGACATAACTTTTGATGTAGGAATACTTTCTAGGTTTATGCATCGTCCTTGTGAAGGTCATTGGAATGCAACAAAGCAAGTGCTCAAATATTTAAAAGGCGCTCAATCTTATGGCATCAAATATTCTAAAGTTTGAGACTTTCATCTCATTGGTTATTCAGATTTAGATTTTGATGGAGATAAAGAGCATGGGGTCTCTACTCTAGGTTATTTGATGAACCTTGGATCAGCAGCTATCACATGGAGATCACGAAAGCAATATGTTCCTTCTGATTCTACAATTGAAGCCGAATATGTTGCAGCAGCTCAAGCCACAAAAGAAATCATTTGGCTTCGTAAAATACTTGAAGACTTGCAGGAGAAACAAATGACTTCAACACCTCTCTTTGTTGACAACACTTCTGCAATTCAATTGGCCAAGAATCCAAAATTCCATGATCGAACCAAACATATCAACACCAAATATCACTTGATTCGACATCATGTTGAGGCCAAAACCATTCATCTGACACATTGTCCTACTTTAGAGCAAATTGCAGATATCTTTACTAAAGCATTGGGCCATGAAAAGTTTGAAAAATTTAGAATGCAGCTTGGCATGTCAGATGTCCCTTCGGATTAAGGGGGGAATGTTGAATAATCCTTCGGGATTACATTGTAAATACTATTTCAGTTATTAGTTAGTAAAATCTAGTTAATAATCTCGTTATCTAACTGTAGATAACGGTTTTGATCTCCTTTATATGTAACACTCATTCACGTAGTAAGATATTGATTTGTTGAGGTTCTTCACGGCCTGTGTCAGTTCGTGTTTCAATTAAGAAGGAGTTTGTGATTGATTTTGGGTTTTCAATTTAATGCAGACTTTAACGAAGGATCCTGCTATTCCAACAAGTTTAGAGTCTCCACTACTCAATATTAGGAAGGTACAAACAATTCCTAACCAGGATTATGATGAGAAGGAGATAGATGTGTTGGTCTGGTTGCTTGAGAACTCCCCTTCTCTTGATTCTATGGAAGTCAGTATACCACCACCACGAGATGTTGCTAAGGACGAAAACTAGATACAACGTTTACGGAGACCTTCAGCTCCAGCAAGAGTATCTGTAACTGAATATCATTTTCAGTAGCTGGCTTTTCCTTATTTGCTTTGCAGATCCTTTTTTGTAGTTAGTTTTTTTTATTTGCCGTTGCTCATGAAGAGCTGTTTATGTAGCTCATGAAGAGCGGTTTATGTAGTTGACGGCTTTCCAGTATTTGATTTGAAGATCGTTCTCTGGAGTTAGTTTTTTCTTATTTGCTCTGATTAGACATTGTTAGGTTTATGTATCTCATGAAGAGCGGTTTATGTAGTTGGCCTTCCACTATTTGATTTGAAGATCGTTCTCTAGAGTTAGTTTTTTCTTATTTGCTCTTATTAGACAGTGTTACTGAATACAACATTGCTCATGAAGACTGGTTTATGTAGTTGGATTTCCAGTATCTTGATTTGACGATCGTTCTCGTGGAGTTAGTCTTTTCTTATTTGCTCCGATTAGACAGTGTTACTGAATACAACATTGGACATTTACGTATAGTATATTGAGAAATATGGATTGAGTTTTGTGCATATATTTAAATTGAAAATATACATTTAATTTCTTATTATTATAAAGACAATAGGGTATGGATTAGAGTATAATAAGACAATCGGGTATGGATTAGAGTATGGATAGTTTATTTAAATAGTATTAAGTTTAGATTGATCTTGAATCTTAAATTTTAAGATAAAGTTAGGTTTTAGATTTTTAAAAAAAATTTAAATTAATTTTGTGCTTAAGTAAAGAGTATGGATGTTTTATTCATTTAGTACTAATTTTAGTAGGATTGATACTTTAATTTTTGAAAGTTAATTTTTAAGATAAAGTTAAGTTTTAGATATTATTGAAATTATTAAATTAATAAATAATTAATTTTGTATGTTTAAGTAAAGAGTATGGATGTTTTATTCATTTAGTATTAATTTTTAACTTTGTATGTATAAGTAATGATTATGAATGTTTCAAAAGGACTTATCTAAGTTTATTTTTATGTAGAAAGTATTAAAAATGTTGACAAATTTTATAATGATTATATTCAAATCATTGATAACTAATAAAATTATAAGTTGTGCACAAGCTATCACTTCTCTTGTTATTTATAAGAATTTGATGAATGACAGTTTTTTTTGAGGTTTCAAATTTATATGGTTAGAGAGTAAATATGAATTTATATTATTTTTTTTATAAATATTTCTCTAAGAAGTAAACTTCAACTTGTATTTGTAGTTACTAGTTTTTATACAAATATGGATATATATGGTTGTTAATGTTGAAATGGTCTAATTTGTGAAATACCAATGAGTGAAATCTAAGGGATGCTTCTCCGCCCCATATTTGTGTATAACATCCTTCGTGAACATGTACTGGATCCCTAACCAATTTCCCAGCTACATTGACCATAATCACATGTGCTAACCCCATTGGACTTCATTTGATAGATTAATATACAATTGTAATATGATTTGAATTTGGATCTACTAAAATAAAAAACATTGCAATTTCAATGCATTTAAATTCTTATTAATGTTATTAATTATTCTATGCATTATCTTTGTCTTACACTTATGAATGTATTTTGTGATATTTGTATTTATTTATCTTTGTGTTATTATGTGCCACATAATTTAATAACTATGGATTTCTCAACTCTCATCCTTGTTATAAATACACTTTTTCCATTTATAATAAATAGTTTATACATTATTATTTTTTCTATGTTTCAACTCCAAATAACATAAGATGAAAAATAATGCATGGACAAATTTAAGTGGAATTTAAGATTTATATGCCAAAATGCTAAAATTATATTACTACAATTTAGTTTTTTTAGTAAGGATTATGTAATTTAGATGAGAATTATCTAAGCACATCCAATTTGGATTATTGTGATGATAAGTTGTTGAATATTTTAGAGGGAATGATGTTGCAACTTTGATTATTGATATATGACACATGCATAATGATTATTTCTTGATGTTGTCTTTCTAATTTATATCCTTTTATATCCTTCTATCTACTTGTTGTAGAGAACATGGATAATTTGTGATAATTGATTTCTTGAATGACACTAGTACTACACCTTTTGAGTGGGTTTTTTTCACCATCATCAAGATACATTGAAAGGTTTATCAAGTAAGCATAGGAGTTGATATTTTCTTTGGTAATTGCCAACCCCTTCCCCAAACAATGTCTTTACTATTGTTGTAGGATATCTAACAAACCTATCACTTCCATCAATATTTATTTTTATTTCTAATAATATGTTTGTCTTGGGATATAGGTAGACCTTGTTAGTGTTCTATGGTTCACCCCCGAGTCTCATATAGACCTAGCCTCATATCCTTCCCCTAGTGTCCTAACCAACAATGGTCATGTGGTGAAGATGGATCTCTAATCAACCTACAATGGGTTTGCATAACAATCTAAGATTTTCTCTTCCATATTCACCACCTACAAAACCCTAATTCTATCATTCCTCTACTCTTCATCCATCTATGAGATTCATCCACTAAAGTATTTTCTAACTAATATGGACAAATTCAAGTATCTAAAATTCTAGAACATCTCAAAATTGCGTTGACAATCAGCTTGTAAGTAAAGTACCCATGAGAATGAGAAAGTTAATAAGTGGAAAAACACAACCCTTTTATATAAATTCTTCACCAAATATGGTGGCAATTTTGTTGAAATCTATAGTTGTGCCTTATGGATGAAAACTTTGCCATGATAATTTTCCCTATAAGTGTTTGCCTATTTAAATTGTGTGAGTTTTAAAATAGAAATCCCGATTAATATAGATGAAGTCAAATAATTAAAATTCACCCCCTTGTTTTTGGTACAAGGGATTCTTACTCTTAACTTCCATAGAGGTGTACATACCCGAAACCCCTCCATATTTGACCTATGAACTATAATAGTTTATTTCAAATTTGCAACGAATATCATAAAATAAATTTTGACAATAGACTTGTCTCATCTTCCTACAATTGAGGAAGACAATCCTTCATGGTCCACTCTAAACTGTCAAATATAAACACTTATGAATATAATGAAAATAACCTACTCCTACGTGAAATAATCCCATATACCCATTACTTTGTTCATATTTCTTTTAACTACCACATGAAGGAATATCATTATCCCTATAAAAGTGAATGTATCATTCGATCAAAACTTATTCTCCAATTTCTAATTTTGTTGGTTCTAATTTTTTCTCTTGCGGTAATAGTTACCTCTCTCTCTCTCTCGCTCTCCCCTTCCTTCAGTAAAATAGCATGGTTCTTGCTTCACACTTAATCTCGTATCTTCTAGATCATTTGTTGTGTGGCATCCTTTCGTATCTCCCAATTAAATATGTAGTCAAATATTCCATTCTCTCCACAATATGGAGATACATCTACCACCCACTTTCAAAGCTTATTCTCTCTATAGATCTTCTTATGGTCCCGCTCATCCCCAATCCACCAGCAATTTCACAAGTGGAGAATAATATCTCCTACCTTCTTCTCTTACATTCCTCTCGTCTCGAAACCTTCAATCTCTATAAGAAAAACGACTGGCATTTCACTTTCCATAATTTATGTAAATGGGTGCACTGTATAGTGTCGAAGAATGTCAAATATCTCTCTCTTTTCCATTTTCAACCTTCAGCCCTGACCCTGGATTTGACCCTAAACTTGAACCTGAAAATCCAAGAGAAATTTTTACCTCCCTCCATTTCCTTATGTAATAGACTCATTAGCTGCACACTCTTCGATTGCATTGTCTTTGAAATTCCAATTGGTTTTGGTGGATTCAACCATCTAACTTATTGCTTCTTCAGTAATGTGGAATTCATAAATGACAGTATAGCCCTAGTTCTTTCTCATTTCTGTCTTCTCCAGGTACTTTGACTAGAGTCTTGCATTGTGTTGGAGAACATCACCACCATTTCTAGTCCTTACATTGAAGTTTAAGTTCATAAAAATGAATATTCCGGTCGCAAGGAGAGAAAAGACTGTGAAAGAAGAAGCTGCGACAAAAGAGGAGAAGACAAAGTCGAAATGAGCAGTTCAACAAATGTTTGGGTAAGTGGTAGTTAGAGTAATAGTTTATTTTGGGAATAAAATATGATTGTAAACTAGGCCTATAGTGCCTAAATTTAAATATAATAGGATGTTTTGAGTGAGTAGAACATCCCGTCGACTAACAATTTAGAATCGGTTGGTAAGACAAGAATTGTAAAATCTTATGAATTTGATCCAAGCTATGCGAGGATGACATATATATAGAAATATAGATAGAAAAAATAGAGATAGAGGAGAGAAAAAGAGAGAGGGAGAGAGAGACGAAAACCTAAGAGCATGAGATGAGAAAATAATCCATTGATTATAAATATGACCTAGAGAAGAGTCTGCAGGATGTCTACATAGACCAAAGACGTTCAAGCCTTACTCATGCCATATGAATAGTGCCTTTGTGGTTTATCCCGTATGGGTTTCCACGTTAAACATTATTTGTGTCTATGATCAATGAATGTCTATCGTGAATGAACATGTTTAAGTGTGTCTAGCATATAGTGATATACTAGTATGGAATGTTGATTAATCTGCTCTATAATATATATATTTTACATGTTGTCTATGTGTGTCGAAAGATCAATATAATGTATTCCTTTATATATGTATGATTCCATTCCTTCGTTTCTTTCGAGTGGTCCGATGTGTTGCTCCCGCAACTTTTTCTCCCCGATTTTAATTTTTTACTTAAACTGTGGGCCCCTCCTCATCAATTTTTTGCTTGGTGATTGTTAGAAGCTTGATCCTCTCTGGCATATCTTTTTTCATTGCACTTTGAAAATAGATGTCCGCAGGTTTATATGTGCCTCGTTCTTTTTGGTTTGAGTCATGAGTGTCTGTTTTACTGGCCGAAGAGAAGAAAAAACTTTGTTCTTTTGAGTTGCCTTTCTATGAAGGAGCAAACCTAGCTGTGCCTGAGCCTTAAAGTGGTTTGAATCCTCGAGTTTTTCTATAAATAGGGCCTCTTTTATTAGATCGGAAGTTGCGAAGTTCCATCTCATCCGCCATTGCGGCTCCTAGATCATTTTCTTTTCGCCCGAAGTATGATCCATCTCACGCCCGATTCGTTGGGTTTAAATCGCTTGTCCATAAGTTTCCACTTGCCCGCCGTTGCGGCCGGGAGGAGATAGTTGGCTTCTGATTCAAGTATCATCCGACGCCTGACCTTGTCTTCCCCTGCCCAAACTAAGTTTTTCCATCTCGTCGCCTGTCTCCGGCCATTGCTCCGTCCGCCGTTGCGGATGAGCCACCCTTCCTGGTTCCCGAAGCACTCTTCCCCCCGACGTCCGATTCTCACCTTTTCGCCCGTGTTTTCGAGCACCCGGTCCTTGTACTCCTCCACCGTTGCGACTCCTGAAGTCTTGTCCCGTCCGATGCATAAGCTTTTCGACCGCCGATTTATAATTTTGTCGCCCCAGGCTCAAGCGAGTACTCGCCCGGATGAACCAGGCTGGCTTCTTGTGGACTTATCATTCTAATTAGAAAGTTTAAGTGATTAAGATCTCAGGTAAATAAATAATGCACCAAAGTTGTCTGCAGAAGGAATCCCATAGATCGCTGAAGCAAACCTAGAGCGGAGGAAAGGACAAAACAAACGAATGACATAGGCACCGACGAGGAAGACTCATCAGTTACTGGTCAAAAGATAAACGCTCATAGAGAATGATTGGGAAAACGCAGCGGCCATAAGAGGAAGCTGAAACGTTGAAGATGCTGGAGAGTCACACGCTGAGACACAGCCCAAGGGGCAAGGGTTGTAGTTTAAATATTTGGAAGTAGGACTGAAATGAGGCTTTTTCCCTTGGAAAATTTTGTACATGTTTGCTTGTAAGAGGAACTACTTCATTTTGCAAAGGAAACTGCAATTTTGTCTATCGGAGAGAGTGTAAAGTGGAATGTATCAATGCAACTCAATGAATAATGTTGAAGAGGAACTATTTCGTTTTCAGCTGTGTTTCATTTACTGTAAGAGTATTTAATGTTCTGAACCTATGTTCTGGTTAAATGTTCTTCAGTAGTTTCTGGGATATTTTTTCACTGTGAGCAATAAATGTTGTTATAAAATGATCGGCTATCTGGTTATTTAAATATCTGTAAGCGTTCATGTACTTTAGAAGAAGTACCAGCTATCTGTGTTTCTTTTTAATGTATGTGAAAATGTATTGCTCATTCGAAATGATAATCTTGCTCCCTAGGGATAGTTTAGATAGTTAGTTTATTTATTTTTGTTTTTTTGGTTTGGTTGCTCGCGAGCAAAAGACGAGAGGTAAGAACCTGCGCATCACTTTGTGACCGCTCCCTGCATCTTGATCGCCTTGCATTTAGTTAGGCACTTGCATATCATTTCTTTAAGTCAAAAATACAAATTTCCGGTGGACCGGGCCGCAACCGGTAAAAACCTTAGTTTTGTTTCTTGACCTACGGTAGCCGGACCGCAAACCGGATGGATTCCCTACTCCAAACAGTCAATGGGCTAGTTGGGAACGTTGATTGGGGAGAATCCATTACTGTTTCCGCCTACAAATTTCCAGGCCTCAACACGATGATAATGAGATAAGAAAATCCCCTTGTATAACTACAGAAACCTGGTTCTGGAAGTGCCTATAGCTATATCGGGTGAGACCTCATCTTTGTTGAGGTGTTGTCGATGAATTTATACTCTGCTAGGCTGATATATTGGGCTTTGTTGACAAACAAGGAATTATGAGCATGGGTCCAAAGAAAAAAGACCAACTAATGGTTCCATTGCCGGGACCTAGATCATTCTATACAAGGATATGTTTTGGCACTCGACGAAGTAGATAATCAATACTGGGTTGATTAAAAAGCATAAGAGTTTGCATAGGAAGAATGTAAAGGATCCTAACTAATATTGACATACTGGTTAGAAATATACCTTTACACATACATTCATGATTTTATCTTTAGTGAATTCCCCATTCCATTGCATGAGTGGTTTTCAAAGATAACAACTTAAAATAAAAATTTGCAAGGTGGAGAATCCATAGAGTGGAGTCCTCAGTTGATCCAATGGTTGAAAATAGTTAGTAATCCTATAAATAGGGATGTCGAATTGTGGGTCGATAGTGTTCCAGAGGGATATATAATTGATATTTCAATCGATACTATCAGGTCATATACCAAAACATAATGAGAATTCTTCCAAGAACCTTGATGCCACTATTTGAAGTCCTTGAAACTATGGATAAATACATTGGTATGTGAAAGAGAGATATTGAGAATGGTGTGTGATGAAAAAATATTTGTGCGTGGAGACCTGGGGTAATGTCGTAAGAAAAATTGTGAGAAGAATGGACCCGAGTAGGATGATATGTTTCCTTATGACAGTGATAATGAGAAAGAAGGTGGAGGCCTGAGGAGTGAAATAATATTTTGGCCAGGAAAGAGAAGAAGGTTTGAGACAAGAAGAGGAAGTTTTAGTGTGACCGAAATAAGGAACTACGAAGTGGCACCACATCTCGACACCAAATATTGTGACGAAGAAGAGGAATATCGACTTATATTTGAATAAAAAGAAGAAGAGGTGCTAGATCCAAATCAATACTACGTCATACCCGCGACCCCACGTACATATCCAAAACATGATATAAGACCTAAAAATACATCACCAAGTGGTTTTGTCGATCATAATAGCAGTAATAGTGGAAATAATCATCAGGGAATTCCTAGTGGAACCTTTAATTCAAGAATACCTAGAGTAGACAAAATGGCAGTAAGTGATATAAAATTAACTATATTCAACGAGAATGGGTTAGATGACCCTTAGAATCATTTTTTCCTATGTGAAGTTGTATGTACAATTCGACGAGTCCAAGACGAGACTATAAAAATATCCCAGATGATCACAAACTTTAGAGGTCGTGCGCTTGACTGGTATACGAAATTATCTGTGGTTCTGGCAGAGATCCCTAAAAAATTGTGATATCATATATGGACGGGATTGATGAAATAGTTCAAAAAAATTAATTCCGAGTCGTAATGCATCACGTAATTAAAATAAATCAAGTAGTTTCCAACATAGTTTGTTTAGGACTTCGACCAAATATTTAAAAAATCTAATGGCCAAAGTAAGTTTCCAGTAGTTGGATGTCTAACATAAAAAATGGTTTATTGTGGAGATGTTACCACATATACGAATTCCTTTTATGCAACAAAATATTGTATCCCATAGAAAAGATATCGAGCTCACCATGAAATTGGAAGATTCATTGATTGGAGAAACTAGTGTGGGAATGATGCAGATACAATCACAACTTGCTAACCTCATGTTGTATATATAAGATATTAAGAAAGGAAAAGAAGTACAAGAGGAACTCTAGTGTACAGTATGGAGAAAGGAATTCCATCATAAAGATTCATGTCAAATCTTCATGAATTATCTTGCATCAGGAACACCAAATCCTATCAATTCATAAGGAGTTCCTTGGTGTAGAATTTGTCATACCAGAGGAGATAGGTTGGAGGAATTCTTGTATTTACATAAAATAGTAAGTGCACCAGCCAATATATATTGTAATTTCTCTCGATTAGTGGGTCACATCGAGAAAGACTATAGTTCATATCAGTTGTTGCAAGAGAAAACAATTGACACATATCTAATGAAAAAAAATGAACAAATGCAAGCCGAGCGAGATCAGGTACAATACCCTCAACCCAGGGAGGAGGGTATTTTTATAGGCTGAGGATGATGTGGAGGATTTGGTTATGAAAGAAGCCAAGATATTTGTTATAATTGTGGATAGCATGGAAAATTTTCCAAAGATTACACTAATCCTACTTTGATGTGTCCATATTAAAAAGCATTAGAACACAATGTCGAAGAATTCTCTCAGTTGGTTGCTAAGTGGCAGGACATAGACATGGGAAACCAGAACTGACCTCTAAATGGCAATACAAACATTCAGATTATTTATGATGAAACTAAGGAGCCTTATATTGTTGTCATTATAACAGGAGGTGCTACGACTGGAGGAGATCAACAAGTGCCATATGGAAAACAAAGAGTTCAACGAACACCATAAAATAAAGTGCCATTTGATGTACAGAAAGAGAAGGAAGTGTTCTTTGACACACATCATGATTTCATTGACATAAATCAAGCATTGAATTCCATTGTTGTCCGAATACCAATTGAAGGACCAATCTTGGAAATTCCTTGATGATTTGAACATATATTTCAAAGAAAATTGACATAGAAGGTTGGTAAGTTGAAATGAATGTTTAAAATTTGTTTGGTATTAATAAAAGAGAAGGATGTTGTGGAAGAACTAGAATTTTTAGTTGAAGAAACTCAAACAAGTGTGCAACCAAAAAACAAAATTAACCACATCGAAAAAAGACTGAAATATGGTAACGAGATAAGGATTAATGCCTAGATAGGTGATTATGACATGGATTATATTATTATCTAATTGGGATCAGATGTTAATATTCTCACTAGACATACATGGGAAAGCCGAGACTAGTATGGTCTCTTGTTCAACTGAGATTAGCCAACTAGTTGAAGGTTCTTCCTATTGGTTGACTGACACAAGTCCCTGTTAATATAGAAGGACTCAAGACCTATGAAAATCTTGAAGTTATAGACATTGTCAATGATACAAATTCATATCCCACACATCTCGGGATTCACTAGGCTATTGATAATACAAACATTATAAATTTCAAGAAGAGGATATTAAAATTTGAGGATGTAGAATTAAGGGTGGTTGCACTAGTTGATCCTCTAGAAGGCCAAAGATATGTCGAGTAGGTAAACGGTGAAGGACAAGATGGATATCTAGATCATATCTCCAATATCATTAGGTGAGTGATGACTATGTTAATCTGGCTGCCGATGGAAAACATTGTTGGTGAAGTATTAGTTCCTGCTTGTTAGACTTGAGAGAAGATATGGAGAACTAGAAAAACCGACTACAAGAAGTATCACAAGAATCACAAAATTTATGTAATGGGTGGGTATTGAGCTATATGATCTACCTACCTATGAAGGTTTACCTAACTTGGAATGTTTTATTATAGAGTTTGAAGAGAAAGTCTCTAAACCACAATACTTATTAGCCCCATGTTTTTTATTGAAGGCTACACCTACAAGATGGTGGGTTTCTCATAAGCAGTCTATTTTGGGATGGCATGAATGTTGAAGATTATTAAAAGTCCAATTTGGAGAAGAGGTGCTCTACACTGGTCAGAAATATATAGGAATGACTAATCTTGTCGAGTATATTGAGCATTGTCGCATGACATGGGAGACATCACCATGACAAGAATGGGTCCACCAGTTCGTACATACCTTGGACATGATACCAAGAAAATAATATACATCGGTTGAACTGCGATGAGAAAAAATTGAATGGGAAGAGTTAGCTGCAATTTTCATGCATACATTTGAGTTTTCTGATGAAAATCTGACAATTGATGTTACTTTAAAAATAATCAAACCTAATATCTTTGAATATATTATTGTGTTGATAACAAGTTTCCATAAGAGAAGTGTGACCGTTCAACATTAGATGGAGTTCTACAATATAACAGGTGAACCTAATGATGATGACCAACAAAACATAAATCTTTATGAAACTAATGGTAATTGGGCAGCGGAGGATTCATGTGTATCAAGTGATAATTTTCTGAATCCTCTTAAAATAAAGAAAGTAATTATTTGTTCTACAAAGAACCCAATATTTTCCAATATCGGAGACTACTATGATGATGAGATCATAGAAAGGATTACTGACTTATTACATGAATTCCAGGATCTATTCCCCACAAAATTTTCAAAAATTAATGGAATTGTTGGTTATATTGGAGAAATGAAGATTCCCCTAAAACACAACTTTAAACCTATCAAATAACGACCATACAGACTCAATCCAAGATACAAAGAAAAAGTCAAGATAGAGTTGGACATAATGCTAGATATAGGAAATATAGAACCTGCTGAGGAATTTGAATAGGTTAGTCCCATGGTAGTGCAAGACAAGAAATCAGTTAAATTTTGTATCTGTGTCGACCTAAGGAAGTTAAATGATGTATGCCTTCTTGAGCCATTACCAATGCCATGTACAGATGAAATGTTGGAGAGTGTCGAAGGTCTAGAAGTATATCCATTTACTAATGGATTCTTTGGTTACCATAAGATCATTATTGCAAAGGAAGATTGAAACAAAGTGATATTTTTGACAGAATGGGGATGCTTCAAGTATACGGTAATGCCATTTAGACTCAAGAATGATCTTGCTATTTTTCTGGGATATTCATAGTTGCTTTTAAAGATTTCATCCATAAATTTCCTGAAGTATCCTTTGATGACTGGATAGTAAATGGGCTAGTAAAATATCACAGTAGGAGTCTCAAAATCATGCTTGACCGGTAAAGACAGTTCCATATTTCCCTTAATATAACGAATTTCATTTTTTGTTCCCCTTTTGGAATCTTGTTAGATCATGTGGTTTTTTGAGATGGAATATTGATGGATCCTGCCAAGGTTTCTATTATTATCGACCTACCACCACCCTTGATAGAGAAACCATTGAGAACTACCTTGGGACATACAACGTATTATAGAAAGTTCATTAGAGGATATGAAGAGGTTACAACCCCTATGGAATAATTGTTGAAGAAATATGTCAAGTTCCAATGGAATTAGCAATGCTAAGAGAGTTTGGATGTTCTTTAAAATAATATTGTTACAATACCTATATTGATATTTCTAGACTAGAAAGAATAATTTCATGTACACGTTGATGTGTAATCTTTCACACTTGGAGCTATACTTGCACAACCAAGATATGGTTCCATTGATCACCCTATTGCATTTTCTAGTAGAAAATTGTTGATGTCATAAAATAATTATATTATTATTAAAAGAGAAGAACTCACTATGGTATATGATCTCCAAACTATTCATCATTATCTGTTGGGAGGACACTTCAAAATGTATACAGACCATTCTGCATTGAATTATATGGTTAATAAGCTAGTGTTGGGGGGAATATTTGTCGATGGCTTCTCCTATTTCAATAATTTTACTTTGAGATCATTATCAAACTAAGATGATTGAATTCAAGACCAGACTATCTATCGAGGTTAGAAAGTTGAGAACAACGTGTAAGTCTCTATGATAATATTCCTGACATACAACTGTTTGCATTTAAGATTATTCACGGTCACTACATATATATTGTACATATTTTAACCATAAGATATGCACCAGAAGGATTTACTACATCATAAAAGAAGCAATTGATTGTAAGATTTGCAAATTTCCAACTGAGTGTGGTGTCACTATATAAGATGGGACCAGATTAAATTCCTTTTCATTATGTTTTGGAACATGAGCGACTGTTGGTGTTAAATGAATCACATGTTAGTGTTGTAGGAGGTCACTATGCAGTAAAAGTAACAGTGCACAAGCTATTACAGGAACGGTTGTGGTGGCCTACTATGCACACAGACGCTCAAGATTATTGTTGCAAATGGTATATTTGTCAAAGAACTAGAAAATTGTTGCAAGGAGATGAGATACCACTGGTACCACAAGTGAATTTGTAGGAATTTGATAAATGGGAGGTTGAATTTGTTAGTCCCATTAACCCACTAGGAAAATGGGCATGTGCATGTTACATAATCACTATGAAATACTACTTAAATAGATGGGTTGAAGAAGCACCAGTAGAGGATTGTATTATTGTGACTGTTGCAATATATTTATTTAACCATGTTGTGACCCGATTCGGATGTCCACATATTTTGGTAAGTGATTAAGGTACACATTTTGTGAATCATTTGATTAACAAATTAAATAAGGAATTTCAGATTCAACACCAAAAGACAACACCATATTACCCATAAGCAAATGGTGTTGTTGAAGCATTCAATAAGATCTTGGAGAATGCATTGACAAAAATATGTAATGTTTATAGGGATGATTAGGATCAGAAGGTACCTACGGTATTATGGGCTTATAGCTAAGCATGTAAAAATTTGACAGGACAAATTTTGTTTAGATTGGTTTATGGACAAGAAGTTGTCATGTCGATACAATATATGGTACCCAGTATCAGGATAGCAGCAATTACAAAGATCAAAGATGTTGGTGCTATAAAGGAAATGTTACAAGAGCTAGTACAGTTGGAAGAAGATCACTTTGTCACAAGATATCATCAATGTGTCAAGAAGGAGTGACTCTAAATCTTGTAGCATCCTTCACATTAAATTTAAGAAGTTCAAGATCGAAGATCTTGTCCTATTATATGATAATAAAATCTTGAAGCGTCTTGTCAAGTTTTGAACACATTGGATAGGATTGTTAGGATTATAATCCTCCTTTGTCCAATTTGTTCATTTATGTCTAAATTAGGAATCATTTCTAAATCGGGAGTCCTTTCATTCTATTTTTAGTCACTAGCACCATTGGGTCCACTTGGCCTAATTGGGGCACATGTACTAGTTACTAAAGTGTGGGGAACACTAATTGAGGCCAACTAAACTATTGCACTAGCATGCATTAGTTTAGGAGGCTCATGGATCAATCCACACAAATTAATAGCCACTGGGAGTGCTGAAACCAACCTCCATTAGTTGAGTTCAGTTGGTGACTATTCAAGCTCAGTTAGGAGTCGGTTACATTTAGTTCTAGTCAGTTACACTTAGTTCTGCTCAGTTAGCACTAGCTTTGCATGGCTCTATGCAGGTGAAGTGCATATTCTCACCTACCTCAGTTAGTTAGACTAGATAATACTGAATTAGACTAGTTAACACTGAATTAGACTAGTTGACACTGAATTAGACACTTGAGTTTGGATTTTGAACTCCGATAATGATTTAGACAAGGTCGGTCAACCATTCAGTCAAGTAGAGTCAAACCAATTCGAATTTTCTCACATGGATTCAAATTGCATGAGGTTATTTAGCCATTGTACTTCATTGTAATTAATTATCTAATTAATTTTGATTAATGAAAGCATTCACAGTTGCAAGCCATTTTTTCACTGTTTCATTCTTCAATTGCTAAGTAAATTGTATGATCCATATTGTGAGTTGTGTGTTGGTGCACAGATCTATGTGCTCAATTTAATATGGTATCATAGCCTCAGCAGGACAAGGCACTTCTCCTACTACAGATTCATACTTGGATAAAAAAAATTGCGCAAAATTGCTCCTTCCAGTACTGCACCCGAAGCGAAGAATTTACCACTTAATATCCCAAGTTAAGGAATTGTTGATCAAGATTTCTTGATCAACTATGTTGGGTGTGAAGGAAATTACAAAAGTGGAGACTTTTGACCTTATTTTGTATGTTTGATTGTGTGATTTACAGGTTTATCAGTCTTCTTCACTACATTCGCTACAAGCAGCTCAGTATCCTTCACTACATTTTCCACAACAGATCAGTCTCCTTCACTACATTCTAAATGGACCCTCCAATGGAGCTTATCACTTGTTTCAATTACCACCAGTGGAAGGAGGACATGGAGATGCAACTACGCTCCAAAATACTCTTTAGACATATGATGGACATAGAGGCAAATCCAATCCATTATGTTGACAAATAAAAGTATTGGAATAGGCTTGATGAAGCCTATTGATTCTTATGCCTCTCAATCTCTCAAGATCTTCTCTTCCACATCAATGGATTGAAGACTCCCAAGCAGGTTTGGGATAATATTGCCTCCTTATTTTGTTATATTTTTATCAATTTAGACAATATTATCTTAGGATCTTATCTGAGAGAATAACATGCAACAATCAATCACAAGAGACAATAGACACAAATATTTTCCTCGGGGAAACCATAAAGGAGAAAACCCCGCAACTTCCTCAGAGATAGAATAGGCACCAATAGCAGCATTAAAACCAAAATATAGTAAGATGATCTTCGACAGATGTTCTCTATCTTATCCCAGCTCCTTCTCTCTCACTCATGTGCTACAATTGAGTGTGAGTGACTGTGTGATAAATATAGAGGCTCACTCTCTATTTATACTAATTCCCGACTTGACAATAACTTACCAAGGCCGAACTCTCTAGGAGAGTCTAATAACCCTAGTTCCCTGAAACTGTGGGGAATTTAACCCTTGAATAATAAGGAGGGTTACCCTATATGAATTTACATGACTTGTTTACATTATTGATTCTCTTGATAGGAACATTGGGGTATGACATGACTCAATTACATTACAAATACTTCCTGATAGGAACATCGAGGTACAATACATAAACCATACAAGTGACTACATTATGAAGTTACAAATACATCAACACTCCTTCTTAATTAAGAAGGTATTCTCTTGACACAATTCATCAGTACAAGTCTTCTTCTCTGGATCAAATTTGGATCATCATCAACATTAGATCATCACTGGATCATCATCGAAACTGGATCATCACTGGATCATCATCAAAACTGGATCATAACTGGATCATCATCAAAGTTGGATCATCACTGGATCATCATCAAATCTGGATCACCATTGGATCATCATCAAAGCTGGATCATCACTGCTTCCGCTATCTCGATCAACTGGTGGTATCTCTCAATTCTACTCGTCATAGGAAGCTCTACAGAGCCAACCATTTTTCATGTTGTTTGTAGGCCTAGACTCTAGGTAGGTATTCTTCAGTGATTATATTTGATCCTAGTCAGAAAGGCCCTCCCAACACTTACATCTGACCATGAGAGGAACACATTCACCACCATGTCAGAAAGGAATGCCCAACACTCACATCTGGCCCAGTAAAAAATGCCCAGCTCTCACATCTGACCATGGGAGGCCCAGCCTACCACCATGTCAGAAAGGCTCGTCCAACACTTACATCTGACCCAGTCAGAAAGGCCCATCACTCACATCTGACCATGGTAGGCCCAGACTACCACCATGTTAGAATGGCTCAGCACTTATATCCGACCATGGGAGGCCCAACCTACCACCATGTCAGAAAGGCTCAACACTTATATCCGACCATGGGAGGCCCAGCTTGCTACCATGTCAGAAAGGCTCAACACTTATATCTGACCTAGTCAGAAAGGCTCTACACTTATATCTGACCCAGTTAGAGTGGCTCTGCACTTACATCTGACCCAGTCAGAATGGCTCTGCACTTACATTTGACCATGGGAGGCCTATCCTACCACCATGTCAGAATGGCTCTACACTTACTGTTGGAGACATTTACCTTCATACTCACTCCTTCGGTCAAATTGGCCTAGTTAAACCACTATCCTAAGTTTAATTGACATCAGTGGAGCATTAATTACCATCATCCTAGTCACTTCCACGCCTACCTACAGTCAAGGAGGCTAACTTAGCCTTTCCTACAGTCAAGGAGGCTAACTGGAGCACTCCAGGGGTGATTTGTGTGACATTCATGCACCTAATTTCTAACTGGGGGTTACTTTCAGTTCAACCAATCAGTTACAGTCAGTTAAGGCGCCTCCATTCATTAAATATATTATTTAATGATTATTTATTATTATTTTA
>LPNX010577927.1:827206-841967 GCA_001517045.1 Pseudotsuga menziesii
GCTAAATCATGTGTATTTGTCAATTATTATTTGATGATTTTGATTCCTAGTTCCTAGATCATGTGCAAGAATTAATACTTACATCTGACCATGGGAGGCCCAGCCTGCCACCATTTCAGAATGGCCTTGCACTTACATCTGACCATGGAAGGAACCAATCCTACCATGTCAAAAAGGCTCTCAGACTCATCACCTCCTCTTGGATGGAACCTCGATCTAGAGAACACCAAGCTTCTCCCTAAAGTACTAAAACTTCACCTTGGCCAATGGCATGGTCAACACATCAGCTATCTGTTTGTTCATCGCAACATACTAGAGCTTCACTGCTCCCCTTTGCACCGTATCCCTGATATAGTGGTACTTGATTGTGATATGCTTCGACTTGTCATGGAACACTGGGTTCTTCGACAACTTCACATAACTCTGGTTGTCGCAATATATACAAGTAGCATCTAACTAGAGATCAAACAAATCAGATAGTCACTTCCTCAGCCATACTACCTCACAACTATCTGAACAAGCTGTGACATACTTTGCTTCAACTGTACTCAAGGCCACGCAAGACTGTTTCCTGCTAAACCAAGATATCACACCCGATCCCATACTGAAGTAGCACCCTGAAGTGCTCTTCCTATCGATGAAAATTCCTGCTTATTCTGAATCAACATAACCTTCGAGGTTAATCTTCTGATCCACCTCATGCTTGAGCCCATAATCAACTATACCCTTCAGGTACCTTAGAATATGCTTTGCAACAATCAGGTGAACACGTCTCGGATCTATCAGGAACTAGCTCAATGTGTTCACAACAAAGCAGATATCTAGTCTCGTATTTGTTAGGTACATCAAGGACCCAATCATTTGATGATACATCGTAGCATCAACCATCTTTGATGAATAATCACTCAATAGCTTCAGGTTCGATGCCATAGGTGTGGTCATGGCCTTGCAGTCCATCATCTCGACCCTCTTCAGGATCTCTACTACATACTTCCCTTATCCTAGGGAGATTCCATTTGTACTCTGCCACACCTCCATGCCTAGAAAGTAGTGTATCATACCCAAGTCCTTCATCTCGAACTCGGCAGCAAGCTTCCTCTTCGTATCAACAATCAACCCATCCACACCTGTTATAAACAGATCATCTACATACAGTAGGAGTATCACTGGGTTCCTTTCTTCAACCTTGTAGTAAAGGTTGGAATCTGCTTTACTCTTAGTAAATCCCAAATTGGATAGGAAGCTGTCAATTATTTTGTACCATGTCTGGGTTCCTATTTCAAACCATACAAGGCTTTCTTTAGTTTACACACATGAGTCTCCCTGTCATGTGTCTCAAAACTGAGTGGCTGCTCCACATACACTTCCTCTTCCACTACACTATTGAAGAAAGTAGTCTTGACATCCATCTGGTGTATCTTCCATTTCATTATTGCATCTAGAGAAAGTACTGATCTGATGGAAGTGTATTTGGCTACAAGTGTAAAATTTTCTTCATAATCTATTCCTTCTTTCTGGGAGAAGCCACGAGCCATGAATCTTGCTTTATGTTTCTCTATGCTACCATCTACAGCATGCTTGATCTTGTAGATCCATTTGGAAGTGACAACAGACTTCCCCTCTGGTCTAGGGACAACATCCTAGACATCATTCTTCACGATCAACTGGTACTCCTCAATCATAGAATCCTTCCATTCTTTCTTCTCTGCTGCTTCTTCATAGTTTGAAGGTTCTTTGTCAATGATGTCACATAACAATGCTACATAACCAGAGCAGGACCTGGTTGTTTTCCTCTCTCTGTGCATTTCTTCTAGAGCCCCATATCTTTCTGCACCTTGGATAACCTCTCGTACCCATGTAGGTTTCCTCTTGTGAGGATTCTTCTCTTGGGGTGGATCTACACGTTCCTAGGGTTCTTCTATTTCTCGATCTTCTTGATTTGCATCGTTCATAGTTTTATCTTGAATTCTGGGTACTTTTGTTTCTTCAGTCTTCAACTGGTCTCTTTCTGGATTTTTTGTAAGCTAAATCTTTGTCGAATGTTATGTCTATGTGTATGTTGATCTTCTTGAATCTTGGGAAGTATATTCTATAATATTTCGAGCTTTCACTATATCCCAGAAATATACCCTTCTTTCCAGAAGGATCTAACTTTGTCCTCTTTTCTTTTGGAATGTGTATGTACACATGACAGTTGAATATTCTGAGATGGCTGACCTCTTGTTTCTTGCTAGAAAATACTTCTTCAGGTGTCTTGTTCTTGAGTACTCTGTGTGGAGTATGGTTCTGAACATACACTACTATTCTGGCAGCTTCTGCCCATATATGAATGGGAAGATGTTGATCATGAAGCATTTCCCTTGCAGCTTCCATGATCGGTCTATTCTTCCTTTCTGCAACCCCATTCTGCTATGGATTATATGGAGTAGTTAACTCCCTCTTAATCCCTGAATCTTTGCATAACTCTTTGAATTCCTTCAACTTGCTGAATACTTCATCTTTGTTCTGCAAGAAGTATATCCATGTCTTCCTAGAAAAATCATCAATGAAAGAAACATAGTATACATACCCACTTAATGAATTGTATGACATCAGACCACATACATGGGAGTGGATGATTTCCAAGATTCATTTTTCCTTGCTCTTGCTACATGGAAATGTCTTCTTTGTGTTTTTTCCTTTCGCACATCCTTTGCAAACACCTTCATGCTTTGTCTATATTTCTTGAAGACCTTCAATAGCTTTGATTGCAAGTGGTAGTGCTATTTAGTGCACATGTGCAAGCCTTCTATGCAAAATTTCATTTGGCTCTACTGAGTCATGGACCAAATCTTGTTCTGTTTGGCCCTTCAGTTGGTATAATCCTCCCTCTTGCTCTCCAATCACAACTCCATCATCTACAGTCTTTCCCTTTGGCGACATAAGAACTTGGCCATCTATGAATGCAACCCTTATGCCTTTTGCATCCAATGCAAATGTGGAGAGGATATTCTTCTTTAGTCCTGGTACAAACAAGACATCCTTCATATTCATAGACTTTCCAGAGTCTATCTTGTAGGAGGATTCACCCCTACCTTTTATTGGATACTGGTAGTAATCCCCAAGTTTCACCTTGTGAGGTGACTCATGTTCAGATAGTTTCACAAAGGATTATTTGAATCCTGTCATATGTTTGGAAGCCCCATTGTCTATAAGCCAATCATTTCTTCCATGTGTGATAGTTCCTGTGAAAGTGAAAATCAAAACATATTATTCATCACTTGAAGCATCATCACTTTCTTGTCTAATTCTCTTTGTGGAAGGTTCATCATCCTCTACAGCATGAGCATGATGTCTTCTCTTGTTTCCTTTCTTCTTGTGAGAGCTATTCTTATTCTTGGGACAATCTCTTGCAAAGTGTCCTCTTTCATCACATGTAAAGCATCTGTATTTAGATATATCCTTATTATATTTTCTAGAGTTAAAATGCTTACCTTTGGAATGATGATAGTCCCTTCTACTTTTCTTGGAGTGTCCTGTGAGAGCTTGATCTTCACTTCCCATATTTTCTTCTTAGGATACTAACCAAGCTTCTTTTTGTGAGCATTCTTCCCACAGTCTACTGAAGGTGACTAGCTTTCTTCTAGCACAAATCCATTGAATGAAGGAGTCCCATGATCTAGGGAGACCATTCAAGGTGGTCATCACAATCTCTGCATTCTCCACTTATTCATCCACTACTTCAAGTTTTTGTTTGATCTGAGAGACCCTTGTGAAGTATGACTGTATGGTCTCTGTATTCTGGATATTCACATTCTTCAACTGGTTCCTCAAATTCATCTTTCGATTTATGTTCTTTCCTTCAAACAGTTTGGTCAGGGCATCAAACATTGCTTTAGGTGTCTTTAGGGAGGACACCTGTGGTATGAGGTGATCCTTGATTGAATCAGCAATAATCCTCTTAGCCATGACCAATTTATATTTTTGTAAGGCCTTAGCCTCATCTCCCTCTGGGACTGGAACCTCTTCATTGATGAAAGGGTCCAACTCATTTTCTTCGAGAATCAGGGAGATCCTATACTTCCAAGCTTGGAAGTTATCAAATCCCTCAAGATTTTCATCAAGCTTGGTGTGATGAGACATCTTAACTGAGAACCTCAAATGGAAATACAAACTATTTATATCTTACCAATTTGATTAGCTGAAAACTAGATTTGGAGCTGATCTTATGCAATGCTGGTTTTGTGGTTCCAGGGAAAATTAGGATTTGACTTTCCTGAAGTTTTACCCAACCAAAAACCTTGATTCTTGTCTCTAAAATTTGATTTTGAAGAGGAGAGAAATCCTATCTTGGGCTCACTCAAAAATTCCTCTTCAGTGAAAAGCCCTAATTTCTTGATGCAGTGGTAGGTCAAAAACTGAAAAATGCTTAGAATCAGATTCTGCTTCGATAGAAAGATGCGCCCTTCAATGGAGGTTCAGCATAACCTCCTTTTGCTAATGGATTGTGGAGAGAGACCCAAAAAGTAAGAAGCCCTAGATTCTGCAGCTGCACATCGTATTCTTCTAAGGTTAGCTCTGATACCATGTTCGATTTTTATCAATTTAGATAGTATTATCTTCAGATATTATATAAGAGAATAAAATGCACAACAATCAATCACAAGAGACAATAGACATAAAGATTTTCCTTGGGGAAACCATAAAGGAGAAAACCCCGCAACTTCCTCAGAGATAGAATAGGCACCAATAGCAACAGTAAAACCCAAAGACATTAAGATGATCTTTGACAACTGTTCTCTCTCTTATCCCAGCTCCTTCTCTCTCACTCATGCACTACAACTGAGTGTGAGTGACTGTGTGATAAATAGAGAGGCTCACTCTCTATTTATACTAATTCCTGACTTGACAATAACTTACTAGGGCCGACTTCTCTAGGGGAGTCTAATAACCCTAGTGCCCCAAAACTGTAGGGACTTTAGCCCTTGAACAATAATGAGGGTTACCCTCTATGACTTTACATGACTTGTTTACATTATTGATCCTCTAGATAGGAGCATCGGGGTATGACATGACTCAATTACATTACAAATACTTCTCGATAGGAACATCGGGGTACAATACCTAAAATATACAAGTGAATACATTCTGAAGTTACAAATACAACAACATATTTGATAAGCAGGATGACCTAAGGATCTATCAGGTAGAGAATGAGTTGTTCTCTCTTCATCCATCCAATTTCGAAACACTGAATGAATTCTATACCAAATTCAAGCATATAGTGTTCCAATTTAAGCTGTGCAAGGTTGAGAAGGAGGATTATCAATTCATCCTTGCCATTCTTTGAAAACTTGGTGCAGACTACTCACTCTTTGTATCAATCTTTCATTCAGTGAAGCTTACTAATCCAAATTGGAGGATGCCTATTCTTAAATCCTTCATTGAATCTATCACTCATGAGCATGACAAGTTGATCCAAATGGGGATCATTCGATCTTCCAGAGATCAAGAAATTGTTGCAAGAGGACCTAAGGTAGAGAATGCTAAAGGGAAGAAAAAGAATGAGTCTCTTGTGGAGAAAGAGTAGTCAAATGAGCCATTAGGTTCAAAGAGGTGCAAGAAGAATGACAAAGGAAAGACCCTTTGTTCTTATTGTGGAAGGGGATTCCATCTAGAAAGCTCCTATATTAGAAGAAAATTTGATGAGATGTCTCTTCTTATGAAGAAACATACCATTACTGTACCTGCTAGCGCAAGGAAGGATGGCCATAGAGAAGAAACTGAAGAACATGAAGAGACATGCTGTGCACTGAAGGCTAGTTGCTCAACAACACATTCCTTCCTCATTGATTCTAGAGCTTCTAATCATATGGTTGCATCCAGAGTATCAGTCTCTTCCTTGCAATATTTTTATGGTCCTAGTATTCAGATGGGAAATAACAGTCAAATTCGAGCCAAAGGGAAGGGCTCTATCAAGCTTGAACATGGAAATTTCAAAGATATGCTTTATGTGCCCTCCTTAGCTATAAATATGTTATCTGTATACCAGATGACTCATAATGGATCTCCAAAGCGAGTGATATTTGGTCCAGACTCAGTGGAGATCACATATATCTCTACTGGGAACATCATAGCGAAGGGTGCTGCAAATCATGACTCCAAGTCATATGAGTTCTCACAGTTCATGCCATTTCTAGAACCAGTACACTCTCAGCTGCCACCTGACAGGGAAGGTAAAAACATTCCATCAAATTCTTTTGCAGTTTACACTAGTATTGCAGATCCAATTGTATCTATTTATGAGATTGAGATTCAGGGTAATTCAGATCCAGATCAAATCCCTACTCCCAAGCGGGAAGCTAGGAATATGACTGGAAATCCATCTAACGCTCAGAAGACAAAGAACATTGTGCTATGTCATTCAATCTTACCTCCTTCATATAGATGCAACAAAATCAACATAAGATGCTACATGGAAAGGGATGATCAGTTACACTTCCTTCAGAAGAATAGAGTGGATCATACACCTCTTCATCCAGAAAAAGGAAAAGGTTACATTCCTCCTTCCTTTCATCATCATTTTGGGAGATGGAGAAGTCTACATGCCAGGCCCCAAGATACCTGTGCACAGAACATCATGCATGTTTCCTCGCTACATCACAGAAATTGCAGCAACATATTTTCAAGTTTTTCAAACTTGAATCTTGATTCTATATGCTTAGTTAGTGGGGGGGATTTTTTCCCATGTGGTTTTTTCTGTAGCTCCTTGTATTGAGAAGTTACTTTACTTTACTTGCTGTAATGGTTGACCTATGGTATTAGTTACCAGGTCTCACAAATTTTCAAAGTTAGCATTCAGGGGGGCTGTTAGGATTATGATCCTCCATTGTACAATTTGGTCATTTATGTCTAAATCAAGAGTCATGCCTAAATTGGGAGTCCTTTAAGTCTATTTTAAGTCACTAGCACCATTGGGTCCACTTGGCCTAATTGGGGCACATGTAACAGTTACTAAAGTGTGGGGAACACTATTTGAGTCCAACTACCACTGATTGCACTTGCATGCGTCAATTTATGAGCCTCCTAGATCAATCCCTACAAATTAGGAGCCACTGGGAGTGTTGACACCAATCTCTATTAGTTGAGTTGAGTTTGTGACTAGTCAAGCTCAGTTAGGAGTCAGTTACATTTATTTCTAGTCTATTACACTTAGTTCTACTAAGTTAGTGCTATAATTTCATGGCTGCATGTAGGTGAGGTACATTTACTCACCTACCTCAGTCAGTTAGACTAGTTAACACTGAACTAGACTAGTTAACACTGAATTAGGCTAGTTAACACTGAATTAGACACTTGAGTTTGGATTTTGAACTCCGATGAACTCTGATAATGATTTAGACAAGGTCGGTTAACCATGTAGTCAAGTAGAGTCAAACCAATTCAAATTTCCTCACATGGATTTGAATTGCATGAGGCTATTTAGCCATTGTGCTTCATTTAATTAATTATATAATTACTTTTGATTAATGAAAGCATTCACAGTTGGAAGCCATTTTTGCACTGTTTCATTCTTCAATTGCTGAGTAAGTTGTATGATCTATCTTTTGAGTTGTGTGTTGGTCCACATATCTATGTGCTCAATTTAATAAGGACCATATGTTATCATTCATATCACTGAAGGAGGTGCAGTCCAATTACATAAGTTAGATGGTACACCCTTGCGATGGAAGAAGCGCTACAAAAGAGGAGAAGAGCAAGTCAAAAAAAGGAGTTTGATAGAGTTTTACGTAAGACATAGTTAGAGTAATAATATATTTTGGAAATAAAGTATGATTGTAAACTAGGTCGATAGTTCCTACATTTAAATAAAACATGGTGTTTTGAGTGAGTAGAACAACCTGTCGACTAATGGTTGAGAATCAATCGACAGATAAAACAAGAACGGTAAAAGATTAGAAAGTCGACCCAAGATTTGTGCGGGTGACAGATATACAAAAAGGAAGATATAGATAATATGGATAGAGGAGAGAAAAAGAGAGATATACCAAAACATGAGAGCATGAGATGAGAAAAGAATTCATTTATTGTAAATAATATCTAAAGGAGATTCTACAAGTTGTGTGCAAAGACCAAAGACGTTCAAACCTTACTCATGCTAGATGAAGAGATACTTTGTGGCTTTTCCCATATGGGTTTCCACATTAAACATGTATCTTTGTGTCTATAATAAATGAATGTATATCGTGATTGAACCTGAGAAATGTATCGAGCATATAATGATATACTAGTATGGAATGTTTATTAATGTGTGCTATAATCTATATATTTTACATGTTTTCCATGTGTGTTGACAGATCATTATAACGTATTCCCTTATATATGTATGATTTCATTCCTTGGCTTCTGTAGAGTGTCTTGATGATGTCAAGATAAGAGAAACCCCTCCCATAACTGCAAAACATGGTTTTGGTATTCCCCATATATATCTCGAGTGTGACCTCATATGTGTCATAGGTGTTGCTGATGGAGTTATACTGTGTCAGCTAGATATCTTGTGCTTTGTTGACAAACATGGAAGCATGAACCTGGTTCAATCGAAAATACGCCAACAAGCACAATGCTCTCAATTTGATTCAAAAACTGTCAAAAGATGGGCTAGGGTTGCACACTCCTTCCTTTATAGATTGGGGATGACTTGTTGAGCAATTTAGAGAAGTTAATGCACCCTCATGGATGGATAAAGTTTCCTTGATTTCGTGCTTTACTTTTTTCCTTCTTTCTTTATCTTTTCACTATTTTCCTTTGCTTTTCTGGCTTTATCTTGCTTTTTCTTCTATGCCTTAGCTTTTCCTGCTTTTTCTCTGCTTGCTATTGATTTTTCCTGCTTTTATGCTTTATCCTTATTTATTATTATTTTTTCCTTATCATGCTTTATTTGCTTCTCCTTCTTTACACTTTTATCCGTGCTTTCCCATTTTTTATTTCCTTAATTATTTTATTCATTAGTTTCTCAACTTTCCTATATTTAACTGTTTTTGGCTTTCCTTCTTGTGAAAGCTATATTTTGGTCAACGTTTCCTCCAATGCAACCTTGAGGATTATCTCTCTTTGTATTACATAAATAAAATAGTACTTTATGAATTTAACTCCTAATACAGGCCTTTTGAAAATGTATTCAGCAATTTGACATCTCCTAATTAATTAAATATATTTTCAACTTTCAAAAATAATTCCAAGACATTTAATTTTATTCTCCTCAACCTAAGGGATTGACTAGGTTATGAACTTAACAACCTAGTCTCATAACACGCCCCCATTGAAATTTTGGACACAAACCTCATTTAACAATCATTCATTTCCTATAATCCTAAATTGACAAATCCTTATAGACACCCAACCGTTGCAACTAGTTAGAAAATAAGGCTTCAAATTTCTCTTTAATATTCATAGATCATGAAAGATAATTGTTTGAATTGATTGTATATAAAGGCACTAAACCACAAATGGATGTATCAACATTATCTCTTTCTTAGTCTTGCGTGCATATGTCTCTGACATCTTCTTGTGATTGCTTAAGTTCAACATTCCTTTTATCTTCCTACCGCAATCTTCTCACTTGAAGGTACTTCTTTTTATTTTTTGACACATAATGGATTTTCTTTCGATATCAAGTTACCCTCCATTATTTTCTTCCACTACCATTTCCCCAAAAATATTTACTCTGGATGTTGACAATTTCCCCATAGGGTCGAAATTTATGGAACAATTATTTCTCCATTTTTTTTTATGAAATTAAGAGCAAATTTATTGGTTATGTGACCATAGATATGACATTGGACATTCAAAGGGAATTTTTACATAGTATAAGGATTGAGTATACAACATATTTCAAGCTTCAATTTGAATGTCATTGGTCAAATCCTCATTCAAATTCACTTCTACTAGGATATAAGCTATCAATTGAGACTTTATCCTTTGATAGGAGTCATCTATGTGAAGAAAAGTACCTAGGTTATGTTGAAGGACCAAAAGTCCAAAGGCATGCTTCTCAATTTATCCTATATAGTCGTGGATTTTAAATAAGAATCCTAATTAAAATAGATGAAGTTAAATAATTAAAATTGACCCCTTGATTGTGGGACAAGAAGCCTTACTATTCAATTCCATTGAGGTGTATATACCCTATCCCTCGGAACATGACCTATGACCTATAATTATTTATTTAGAATTCAGAAGGATTACCATAAACTAAATTTTGACAATACACTTGTCCCATCTTCCTACAATTTAGGAAGCCCATATACCGGTAACCACCCATGACTTTGATCAGGTTGTTTTTAACTACGGACTTCTTCATCCAACCGAATTGTAAAATATAAACAATTATTAACATAATAATAAAAAACTATAAACCCGTATACCCATAACCACTGTTTTTGACTCCGCACTTCAGGCATATCATAAGTCCTATAAAAGCCCATGTCTTTGGCAGTTTAACGAACCATCGGATCAAACTCATTCTCCAATTTCTGATTTTATTGGCTCTCGTTTTTTTCTCTTGGGGTAATAGTTAACTCTGGTTCGCTCTCTCCTTCGGTAAGCTAAGTTTGCTCTCTTTCAGTAAGCTAAGGTAAGGTAAAATGGCGCTTGATTCAGATTTAATCTCGGAGCTTCCAGATCATTTGCTGTGCGTCATCCTTTAGTATCTCCCAATTAAAGACGCAGTCAGATCTTCTGCTCTCTCCACTAGGTGGAGATATCTATGCCACCAACTTGCGAAGCTTATTCTCTCCCCAGATCTTCTAATGGGTCCGGTACTCCCTAATCCACCAGCCATTACACAAGTGGAGAATATTATCTCCAACATTCTGCTCTTACATTCCTCCGATCTCGAAACCTTCGATCTCTATACGAGAAACGACTGGCATTTTACTTCCCAGAATTTATGTAAATGGGTGCACTGTATAGCGTCGAAGAATGTCAAAACCCTCTCTCTTAGCCATTTTTCAGGCTCTGACGGTTACCCTAACCCTGACAATCCAAGGGAAATTTTACCTCCCTCCATTTTCTTATGTACTAGACTCATTAGCCTCACGCTCTTCGACTGCATTGCCTCCGAAATTCCAACTTGGTTTGGTGGATTCAACCATCTGACTTATTGCTGCTTCGGTAATGTTGTATTCAGAGATGACAGTTTAGCCCTATTTCTTTCTCATTGCCCGCTTCTCCAGGAACTTCGACTACAGTCTTGCGTTGTGCCGGAGAATATCACCACTATTTCTAGTCCTCACATTGAAGATTTAATTCTGCAGTTTACCAACGAGGTGCAGATTTTAACACTCAACTGCCCGAAGCTCAGAGAACTCAATTTGTTTTCCATTACAAACGATTTGAGAGTGAATGAGACCTTGTTTAAGGGGCTCTCTTCCTATATTACGGAACTTTTAATGGATAAAGATGGAAATGTGATACAGATGGAATTGCTGCCAATAGATGAAATAAACAATTTATGGGCGGAGATATGTGCTGAGATAACGGGGACATTCAAATTCCTGAAATTTTTAGAGATTGATAATTGGCAAGAAAAGATGGATATTCCTATTACCAACCTGCTCCAAGGGCTTCCTAATCTTGAGACGCTGTTCCTCGGTGGCCGTATTGGTTTGGTAAGAATTTTTGTATTTGTATTATATTGTATTATAGGTTCATGTTTCAAGTAAGAAGGAATTTGTGATTGGTTTTGGGTTTTCAATTTAATGCAGACTTTAACGAAGGATCTGGCCATTCCCACAAGTTTAGAGTCTCCACTACTCAATCTTCTGAAGGTAAAGGCATCTCTCCCCGAGAATTATGATGAGAAGGAGATCGATGTGTTGGTCTGGTTGCTTGAGAACTCCCCTGCTCTTGAGTCCATGGATGTCAGTATACCACCACCCGATGCTGGGAAGGACGAAAACTTCATACAGCTTTCGCAGAGAATTCGGGATTCCAATTTCAGGACAGTATCTTTAACTGAAAGATGCTCCGAAGGTCTGTTTATGTAGCTGGCTTTTCCTTATATGCTTTCCAGATCCTTTTCTGTAGTTAGAGTTTTTTAGCTGTTGCTCATGAAGAGCGGTTTATGTAGTTGGCTTTCCCGTATTTGCATTGAAGATCGTCCTCTGTAGTTACATTTTTCTTATTTTATGTTGACTCATTCAATACAATGTTGGAGAGATTGGTGAGACTAAAAACTCATTGGACATTTACTTATACTCTATTGAGAAATATGGATTCCGTTTTGTGTATATATTTAATCTCTCAAAAGAGTATCGATATTTTATCTATTTAGTATTATGTTCAGTAAAAATGATTCTTTATTTTAAGATTAATTTATGTTTTAAGTTTTAGATTTTATAAAATGATTTGAATTTGGGTTTACTAAAATATAAATATCAAAAGATGATAAGATTTTACTGTTATATGTCAAAATGTTTAAATTACATTACTACAAGTTAGTTATTTTTTTGGTATGGATTATGTAATTCACATGAATGTTGTTGAATATTTTAGAAGGAATTATGTCTCAACTTGGATTATTGATATATGACAAATGTATAATGATTATTTCTGGATATTGTCTTTCTAATGTACATAAGTATAGATTTTTTTTTCATATAAAAAAGATCTTATATATATTATATATATAAAAAAGGTATCATCAGATAATTACAATATGACAGCCTGTCCACACTAGTCCATAACAGTACTTACATCTACTATACAGAAAGTTTCTGAATTCTATCCATATACCCCTGTTCCAAATTATTCTGTCATCACCCATCGGGTATCCTATCATGGCAAATTATGTAATATCCATTACATAATACACCACATGATTAGTAATCCCCATATGAACCATAAGATATAACAATCTTATGCGTTCATTCAGTCTAGCCAAAATACTAAAAAGAACCAAAAAAGGTAAAAGCAGATGGATCACGACCATCCCCATGAGCCACCAAAAAATGTCCAACCGGCCCTGCTAAAGCCTGCTTAGATAATAGATCAGCATCATAATTGATCTCCCGATATATATGTTGGATGCTGATCTCCACGAAATGACTCTTCAGCTGCAAAATACGATCCATCCAATAGGTAAGGAGAACCGCTTCCAATTGTATAATGCCTTTAAACCATTCTACAATAACCCGGGAGTCACCAGCAATTTGAATTGCATCTATGCCCAAAGATCTAGCAAAGTGAAGAATACTCCACAATGCCAGTAATTCAGACCGAGTGTTGGTACCAAAACCACAGTTCCATTTTATGTTAAATATGCCCAGAAGAGGCGATATGAGTATAGCCCCTACTCCACACTTGGTACCACCATCCTGAGAGGCCCCATCAAAGTAGCCTACAGAAATGTCATGAAGAAAAGTAGGTTGCTGAATAATACAGGATGATTTCTTCTTGAACTGTTTGGGTCCCTCATTCCATATGAGCTGTACCTTATTGACAATCTGAAGCGGAGTAGAATATGCATTCCTGAAAATAAAGGAGTTTCTTGCCAGCCAGATAAATCTACACACATGAAAAGGTATATTCCTCAACTTATTGTCACCAGTTATCCAATTTCTGAAAGCCTGTGTAATATGTCTTCCATGCCAAATAAGATCAGTTTTAAATAAATGACCAATATGTTGCCAGACCTGCACAGAAAATGGACAGTCAATCATCAAATGAGTAATACTTTCCTCAGCATCATGACATAACGAACAAATTCCAGGACCCTCGAAGCCCTTTCTCTGGAGCATATTCCAAGTGTGAATACGTTCAACCAACATTAACCAGGAAAATATCACCGTCTTCAGAGGAATTTTCCAATGCCAAACCTCCTTAAACCATATAGGAATACATTCCGGGAAAGTGGAAGAAACAGAAGATGTATATGCCAGTGCCGCAGTGATAGTTCCAGTTTTCACATTTTTACTCCAGATCAGAGTATCTTTACATTGTTGCAGCCTTAATCCGGAGTTCCTAAGCTTGTATGTATAATTATTCCATTCGGTAGCCAGAGTTCCAGTAAGATATATATCCTGTGCATCCACCCATCCCGTGAAGCTGTTATCATCAATATTATTTGCTGCATGTGCCAAATAATATATTCGTCTATCAAGCAAATGTGTCAATAGTGGATTCAATAGCCTGAAAGCTCCATTCATACCCAGTATAGGGTCTCTGCCAACCCTTATGTTCCACCCATCACCAGGTCGCCATGCCAACCACCGTTTCAGTATAGGCATCGCCTTCAATAGCGCCCTCCATATATTCGAGATATTCCTCAGGTCGTACTCAGACAATCTGATCCATTTTGTAATCGGCCAGCCCCGAATGTATTTTGCAGAGATCACCCGATGCCACAGGCCTGGTATAAAAATACACCGCCACAAATTTTTTGCAATAAGTGCTCTACCAAATTCTCCAATGTCTTTTAGGCCCCATCCTCCATATTCTTTTGCCTTTGTCAATAATTCCCATCTTTCCAAGCAGATAGAAGACTTATCACTGCACCCAGACCATATGAATCTCGTCATTCTGCTCTGTATCAGTTTAAGAATAGCTTTCGGAATCCAGGATAGGGAGAACCAATATATAGGAATGCTTTCCAGGACTGATTTAGTCAAAATGAGTCTGCCGCCAATAGATAAAAAATGATGGCCCCAATTATCAATGCGTGTACATAAGTATAGATACATGTGGAAGTGTTTTGTTTGTAATTGTTCATATTCATATATAT
>LPNX010577927.1:842081-904581 GCA_001517045.1 Pseudotsuga menziesii
GATTAAAAACTTGGGAGACCCATTTAAATTCTTATTAATGTTATTACTTATTCTATGCATTATCTTTGTCTTAAGCATATGGAGGTATTTTGTGATATTTGTATTTATTTATCTTTTTATTTGAAGTTATTATGTGCCACAATTTAATAACTATGAATTTCTCAACTCTCTTCATCCTTGTTATAAATACACTTTTTCCATTAATAATAAATAGATTATATAAGGCAGCTGGGCTAGCACAAGTGGTCGAGTGTTATAAATGTGGTCTATCAAAATCCAGTGGAATCTATACATCCCTATAGAAGGGCCTCACTTGATGTCCCTAGGTGAATCACACTTAAAAATAAATAAATAGGTTATACATTACTATTATTTCCATGTTTAACTCCAAATAACAAAAGATGAAGAATAATACATTGACAAATTTGAGTGGAATTTAAAGTTTGATGTAGCACGTATATGCCAAAATGCTAAAATTACATTACTACAATTTAGTTCTTTTTTTATGTATGGCTCATGTAATTTACATGAGAATTGTCTAAGCACATCCATTATTTGGATTATTGTGATGATACTTTGTTGAATCTTTTAGAGGGAAAGATCTTGCAACTTGGACTATTGATATATGGTAGATGTATAATGATTATTTTTTGAAGTTGTCTTTCTAATGTACATAACTATGGATGTGCAAGTGTTTTGTATGTAATTGTTCATGTACATAGATGTGAAAATATATTTTTTCATAGACATTTCATTTACTTGTAAAACATAATATTTGATTTGTTAGAATATTGTCATGATTAAAAAGATATGTGAAATAGTATTGTATGTCCTTGTATATCCATCTATCTTGTAGAGAACAAAGATAATTTGTGAAAAACGATTTCTTGAATGAGACTAGTACTACACCTTTTGAGTGGGTTGTTTTCACCATCATCAAAGGTTTTTTCAAATCTAAACCCTATGCCAATTTTTCATTCCATGTTTCTTATGACAACTCATATAATTGATAATGATCATGATAACATGTTAACTTATTATTTACTTCTTATTTGTTAATTGAATTTTATTGTTTCATTCTTCTATTTTTTTCTCAATTTTTTATTTATTAAGACATGAAACTAATCAATAATATCATGCATGCCAAATTGGGTCTTCTATGTCTTCAAGATTCCCAAAGTTACCCTTTCCAAACATCCCTCCTAATGGGGGTTGAGGCTCTTTTGACATATTAGCCACAAGTGTTTTACTAAACTCTCATTTATTCAAACCAACTTCTTGCAACTCATTAAGAAGAACTGGAATAGCATTAATTATTTGCTTGATGTATTTGCAATGCAGTGGATCATTATCAATGGATATGCAATTTCTTCCTTTACCTAAGGGGCATGCTATTGTTGTACACAATCACCAAAAACAAAACAAATAGTTTAGTCAAATAATGTAAAGAAGCATACTTAAAAAAAAATAAAACTCGAAATATGCTTTCATATGTAATATTAGAAAATTTTACCTAAACCTGATAACATAACTGAGACCCAATCTCCTTATCTTGAAAATGTATCTATGAGATAATTAAGGATTATTCACCTCGTTGAGCAATATATGATCACCTTAATTACTAAATTGGAGTTTTTAATTGTGAAAAATAAGGTCAATATATTGTCAAATGAGCCATTAGGTTCAAAGAGGTGCAAGAAGAATGACAAAGGAAAGACCCTTTGTTCTTATTGTGGAAGGGGATTCCATCTAGAAAGCTCCTATATTAGAAGAAAATAATAATGAGATGTCTCTTGTTATGAAGAAACATAACATTACTGTACCTGCTAGCGCAAGGAAGGATGACCATAGAGAAGAAACTGAAGAACATGAAGAGACATGCGATGCACTCAAGGCTAGTTGCTCAACAACACATTCCTTCCTCATTGATTCCAGAGCTTCTAATCATATGGTTTCATCCAGAGTATCAGTCTCTTCCTTGCAATATTTTGATGGTCCTAGTATTCATATGGGAAATAACAGTCAAATTCGAGCCAAAGGGAAGGGCTCTATCAAGCTTGAACATGGAAATTTCAAAGATGTGCTTTATGTGCCCTCCTTAGCTGTAAATATGTTATCTGTATACCAGATGACTCATAATGGATCTCCAAAGCGAGTGATATTTGGTCCAGACTCAGTGGAGATCACATATATCTCTACTGGGAACATCATAGGGAAGGGTGCTGCAAATCATGCCTCCAAGTCATATAAGTTCTCACGGTTCATGCCATTTCCAGAACCAGTACACTCTCAGCTTCCACCTGACAGGGAAGGTAAAAACATTCCATCTACTTCTTTTGCACTTCCCACTAGTATTGCAGATCCAGTTGTATATATTTATGAGATTGAGATTCAGGGTGATTCAGATCAATCCCTACTCCCAAGCGGGAAGCTAGGAAGATGACTGGAAATCCATCTCACGCTCAGAAGACAAATAACATTGAGCTATGTCATGCAATCTTACCTCCTTCATACAGATGCAACAAAATCAACATAAGATGCTACATGGAAAGGGATGACCAGTTACACTTCCTTCAGAAGAATAGAGTGGATCATACACCTCTTCATATAGAAAGAGGCAAAGGTTACATTCCTCCTTCCTTTCATCATCATTTTGGGAGAAGATGGAGAAGTCTACATGCCAGGCCCCAGGATACCTGTGCACATAACATCATGCATGTTTCCTCGCTACATCACAAAGTGTAATGTCCTCGGTTTTGACCTCGTTTGCATGATGTATATATTGTAATTAATCATGGTGGGGAGCTAAAGGCAAAAGCCCCACCATCGATTTGGTTGCGTAGGTTTGGCAATGGGGATAGTTGCCGATGGTATGTCGTGCTATTTGGCACATTATAATTCAGCACCATATAAACACGCACATCAAATAAAACTAAAACCACAACCAGCTATGGCAGTGCAATGTTGAATGAAAAGGGCATGATTCCAAAGGATAAGGGGTGGGGGATGTCAAACCTTGGTTTATGGGGGAAAAACCCATGTGTTGCCACCTTGTTTGTTTTGCCACCTTTCTTGTTTCACCAACCTCTTCAATGGCTTGGTTTTGTTTGTTGGGGGCAGTTATGGTTGGTGGTTGAGGTAGTTATTGCCTTTGGGAGTGGGGTGACAAGACTTTCAGTCCCTTTCCCACACGCCCACTCCACCCACGACCGATTCACTCCACGCTTGGTCTCCACCTTCTCCAGGACGCCATTCTTCCATTGGGTCGGAACCTTCCTCACGCAGAGGTCAGTTCTGTTCACCCTCGCGCATGATCTCTGTGGTTTTCCCACTCCTCACGTTGGTTGTTCAACCGCGTGCATGAGAGGAGCTGTTCACTCTCACGCAGGAACGGAAGTCTTTCTCATCCTCACGCACAGGCAGTGGTTCTGCTGGATCTCACACAGCCAGAAGAGGAGCTACTTATCGGTGGTCATTCACGTTTTCCCATGGAGTGGAATCGGGTATGTTTTCCTTTGCGTTTTGTGGTCTGGTGCAAGTTCCCTCGCACACAGACTATTTGGGGTCGTTTTCCCATGTTGTGAGCCGTGCTCATTGATTATGTTTTGGGGGTTGTTGTCTTCCCCACGTTTTGTTGGCTGTGGTGCTCAAATTTGTTTTGGGCCACTATGGATTTCCAATCCGTTGGTTGAGTATCCCTCTGTCCACGCTGGGAGCTGGCTTCTCCTTTGTTTGGGACTGTGTATAGTTGCCATCGTTGGCACTGTGAGCTGTGGCTATTGATTGCCACAGTCGTTGGCTGAGTTTCCCATGGCTATGCTGGGAGTGCTGCTTACTATTCAATGTGGGCTGTGGATTGCTGCTATCATTCATTGTGTGTTGGTGGCTGCTGGAGTACCCTAGTTTTGGGTTGCAGTTGAGTTGTTTTGGCCATGTTAGGGCCAAGAACAAAACTGAGTTTCCTTGTGGGCTTGAGCTGTGTCTCACCTTTCGTTTGGGACTGTCACCGGTTGACTTGCCTTCTTCACGGGGCTATGAAGGGATTGTTTTGGCTGCTGGTATGAAGTGGTTGGTCTTCGAATTGTGCTGGGTTGGCTGATTTGTGGATGGCACGACAAAACCAATGGTGTTGGTTTGGCTGAGTGTGTCCCTCAGCTATGTTGAAGCCTGCGTTGACCCTTATCCTTGGAGGAATCATGCCCAACTCGGGGGTGGCAGCGTTGCTGAGAGATTGATGAGCACGTTGGCCTATGGTTGGGTGGAACGTTGCAGTGACGTAGCTGGTTGCGGGGTAAACTCTTCATCGAAAGATAAGTGTTTCTGGTTACTTCATCTCTGCAATTTATATACTGTTTCGTGAGAAATGATGAACATGATTAATGCTGGAATGTATGTTTGCTTCTGCTGTATGATTAAAGAATTATGCATTGAGTAAATGTGCATGTAAAATGATGGATTGTGCATCCTGTTATGCATCATGTTAAGATTTTAATTTCAGCATTCATCTCTTTTTTTTATGTTCATGGGGCTGTTTTCCCATATGCTTGGTGTTGGTCGCGTCCTCTTTTCCGGTCTGAGGGATGGGGACGTGACAGAGTGGTATCAGAGCTCAAGGTTGCAACAATGGGCCTCTATGGACCAAGAAGGTGCAGTGATAGACGCAGAACTTCTTCCTGCCCAGCAGGAATCAGATTGGAAATTTCAAGAAAATCGCCAAAGTGTTAGACAGTCGAAGGAGTTAACGAAATTTACTTCTGCTGCGGCGGAAGGATTAGTGGAACGGACTTCTGCCGTTGCGGAAGGGCTAGGCAGAAGCGCGTCTGACGTAGAGCAGTAAAGGAAAATCGCGGGAATTTTTCTAAGCGTCCATCGGAAAGGAATTAGTGGATCGACGTCTGCCGTTGCGGATAAAGAAGCAACTAAGCATCCGACGGGAAAGTGGTCCGACTGCCGACATGTGTTATATTCGGCGGAAAGAAGAAAGACAAAATTTTGAAAAATTTGTCAAAGTGTTCTTCAATTGGAAGAGTTGGAGAAGTGAACTTCTGTCGTTGCAGAAGAGTTGGCAAAGTTAAATTCCGCCATTGCGGAAGAGTTAATGAAGTGGACTTCCGCTGTTGCAGATGGAAAAGCAACTACGCACCCAGTGGAAAAGTCCTCCGATCGTCGACCCCGTCGAGGAGGTTAAGGGCTCGAAATCGTTGACTGTCGGAGGAAAAAAGTGCTCGTGCACCCGCCGTTGCAGAAGCGAAAGCATTACGAATTTCGACTGGAAAGACCGCTGACAGTCGACGCGGTAAAATAAAGTTCGAAATTTTTCTAAGTAACGAAAATATTAGCCTCCAGAAGAAGAAAGTGATTGAGCATCTGCCGTTGCGGAAGTCTAAACGACTAGGCATCCGACGGAAAAGTCTTCCGATTGCCGACAGAGGTTAATACTGTTGCCAGAAGAAGAAATGCTTTTGCGTTCCACTGTTGCGGTTGCGGAAGGGATTCGGTCGCCGATTCTGCGGAAGAACTTAACATTGGACAGTCCGCCGTTGCGGCTGTCGGAAAGACTAAGTCGTCCGATGGGAAATTTCTCCGATGCCATGAAGAAAGTTCTTCGAGCATCCGCCGTTGCGGAAGCCAAATCCATTTGGATTCCGATGTAAAATCCCGCGATGCCAATAAGGTTGGGCCGCCGATCGGAAGATGAATGGAGTTGGTGGGCCGCCGTTGCGGTTGTTGATGAACTGTTTCACCGATGGAAATAAGGATGATGGAGCCGATCAAGCATCGAAAGAAAGAAGGAAGTCGGTTTTGAAAATCGAATAAGTATAGAAAACGTCGGCTAGGCGGAAGAAAAATGGCTCCGAGAGCCGCCGTTGCGGAAGAAAAATGGCTCCGAGAGCCGCTGTTGCGGAAGAAAAATGGCTCCGAGAGCCGCTGTTGCGGAAGAAAAATGGCCCCGAGAGCTGCCGTTGCGGAAGAAAAATGGCTCCGAGAGCCACTGTTGCGGAAGGATTAGTGGTTTGAGAGCCAATTCTGTGGATGGATAATTGGAATAAGACCCAATTTAACATAGGAAAAAAAAATTGAGTTTTTCCGAGGGGATTTCTTAGTGGTTTTCAGTGGGATTTCCAGCAGATTTCGACTTCCTTCCAGTGGGATTTTCAACTGTTCTCAGTGGTTTACAGGTGGCTGAAGTTGGCTGAAGATCAAGCATTCGGGAATTCAATTGTCGAGAAGCAAAACTATCAGTATGAGACATATCAGCTACATGATGGGAAAGAAAGCAGGAAGAATAAATTGGTGACTTCATAGGTAAATTGTTGAATATTGACATATTAATATTCATGTACACATTTTTTATGTGGTTTATTGACATATTATATTCATGTACCAGGTGCGAGTATGTGATTTCATTCCAGAGTTTCGTGGAAAGATCCAATAGTACATTCAACATGTCGATATGGCCCGGTGGCAAGATGAGCAATTCAGAATATGTCGGGACACCTTCCCTCTCAGAACAATACTATCAATGGTTGAATTTGCGGAAAATTACACCCTACAACCACAAAATGAAATTCAAAGTCAATACTATCACTCAGAGCAGGTGAGCATAATGGTGCATATCACGTATCGACATGGGAAAGATAGTAATGAAGAGAATCATGTGATACTGAAATAAAGTCACTTCTACATAAGTGATGATCAAACCCATGACATCCATTATGTGCAACATTGCTTTAAATTATTCTATGATCATGTGATAGCTATGGATATACCATTTTATCGTCATTTCATTTGGTCAGATGGTTGTGCTGGACAGTTCAAGAATGCACATGTATTTGAATGGTTGTGTTTGTTGCACATAAAATACAAGGTGCCACATGTATGGAACTATTTTGAAACTAGTCATGGAAAAGGAGAGCACGATGGTGTTGGTGCATGCACTAAAACTGCCCTTCGAAGGGAATAGATGAAGTTTATAGGTTCTTTCCTTCGAGATGTTGCATCTATAGTCGAATGGTGTGCATCTGTCATGGGAGAATAAGCAACAAGGAAACACTTAGTGCAAAGAATATTCTGGGAGGTGACAAATGTTGACCGATCACAAACACATTAGGTGAACACAATGCATGGAACTCGATAGTTTCATTCAAATAGAAGCTTAGATAACTCGGCCCTACAAATTTGGACAAGATTGAAGGCTTGCTTTTGCAGTTCCTGTAGCATCGGTGAATGGGAGTTCTTAGTTCCATCATGCAGTAGATGGAAACATCGTGGGATACAAGGAAAGATTCATAGCACAAGGCTTCTCATGAAAAGAAGGCATAAAGTATGAAGAGACATTTCCATCCACTGAAAGTGAAGTCACATGACAGGAAGAATCATGAGTGCAAATGAAAGAAGGCCTTGTATGAGCTCAGAAGACACCCATGGGATAACACATACATGAGGAGCTTGATGAAGATCTGAACCTTTGCTACAATGTTGATAAAGGATGACAAGCTCACAGATGGGTGCGACAAGAACACTTTCAAAGATAGAGGATATTGGTATTCAGTGACCCTAGAAGGATACATAGAATATTAGTAGCAGAGGAAGCTACTTATCACTCTAGTACAAAATGTTTCAGTGCATAGAGTACGAAAGCAAGAGGGAGTATGATGTTTCAGAGGGAGTGACTACAGAAGATCCTGAGGTTTGACATGGTACAACAGCATGGATAGATTACTCATGACTCTAGGATTTACTAAGAGTAAAGTGGATTCCAACCTTTGCTTCAAGGTTGAAGGTGGAATACCAGTGATGCTCATGTTATGTGTCAATGCACTACGTTTTATGCATGGAGGTGTGGACAAGGGAAGTATGAAAAAGAGATCCTGAATAGGTTCAGGATGATGGACTACATGACCACACCTATGCCATTGAACCTGAAGCTATTGAGTGTTGCTTCATCAGAGTCGATTGATGCCATGATGTATCATCAGATTATTTGTTCCTTGATGTACCTGACAGATACAAGACCCGATAGTTTCTTTGTTGTGAACACATTGAGACATGTTCACTTGATGGTTGCAAAGCATGCAGTGAGGTACCTAAAGGGTGCAGTTGAGTATGGGCTCAAGTATGAGGTGAATCAGAAGATTAACTTGGAGGGTTATGTGGATTCGTATTGGGCAAGAACTGCCATTGATAGGAAGATCACTTCGAGGTGCTACTTCGGTATGAGATCAGGTGTGATCTCTTGGTTTGACATGATGGAGTCTTGCATGGAGCTGAGTATAGTCGAGGAAAAAGATGTTTCCACTTGTGATTTGGGAGGCAGTATGTTTCTTCTGGAAACTACTATTCAATTTGATTGATCTGACTTGCATTTTTTGGTATGATGCATAGAGGAGAAGTGAAGCTCCAGTTTGTGATACAGATCAAGATCTCTCGAAAAAGGGAGTTCTAGCGTAGATGGTGAGATAGGTTGTCTGAGCATAAATCCTGGTGAAGCTCGTAGGTTTCTCAGACATAAATGGTCCTCTAGGTTGTCCTCGGATGTAATCAGTCCTGGTGAAGCTCGCAAGTTATCCTTGGAAATAATCATCCCTGATGTGATTCTATGCTAGAAATGGCCAGAGTGAATTTTGAGTACTTTAGGGAGAATCTTGGTGTTCTCCAGATCGAGGTTCCTTCCAAAGGGGAGTGATGATTTCATGAGCCCTTCTGACATGGTGAGAGGATTGGTTCCTTCCATGGTCATATGTAAGTGTTGTGCCCTTTTGACATGGTGAGAGGATTGGTTCCTTCCATGGTCGGATGTAATATATTTGACATGGTGAGAGGATTGGTTCCTTCCATTCTCATATGTATGTGATGATTCAACATCCATCATGAAAAAGGGTTGGCTCTATGAAGACAAATTTAGTATGAAAAAGGACTCGCTCTATGTGGATTCCACATCCAACATGAAAAAGGGCTGGCTCTATCAAGACTTGTCCAATATGAAAAAGGATTGGCTCTATGTGGATTCCACATCCACAATGAAAAAGGGCTGGCTCTATGAAGACTCATCCAGTATGAAAAAGGACTGGCTCTTTGTAGATTTCACATCTAGTATGAAAACAGACTAGCTCTGTGAAGACTCATCCAGTATGAAAAAGGACTGGCTCTGTGTGGATGCCACATATATAGTATGAAAAAGGAGTACCTCTGTGAAGACTCATCCAGTATGAAAAATGACTGGCTCTGTGTGGATGCCACATCTAGTATGAAAAAGGACTAGCTCTGTGAAGACTCATCTAGTATGAAAAAGGACTGGCTCTGTGTGGATTCCACATCTAGTATGAAAAAGGACTAGCTCTGTGAAGACTCATCCAGTATGAAAAAGGACTGGCTCTATGTGGATGCCACATCTATTATGAAAAAGGACTGGCTCTGTGAAGACTCATCCAATATGAAAAAGGACTGGCTCTGTGAAGACTCATCCAATATGAAAAAGGACTGGCTCTGTGTGGATGCCACATCTAGTATGAAAAAGGACTAGCTCTGTGATGATACATCCCGTATGAAAAAGAAATGGCTCTGTAGATGTACATCCAGCATGAAAAAGGGTTGGATCTCTATAACTTCCTATGACGAGAAGAATCATGAGATATCACCCATGATGATGATCCAGTATTGATGATCTAGAAGTGATGATCCAGATCGAGTGATGATCCATATCCTGTGATGATGATCCAGATCCAGTGATGATCTAGATCCAGTGATGATGATCCAGATCGAGTGATGATATAGATTCAAATATGAAGATGACTTGAAGATGATGAGGACTCGATGATGATCCAAATGATACAGAGAAGAAGACTTCTGCTGATAAATTGTGTCGAGAGAATACCTTCCTAGTTAAGAGGGAGTGTTGATGTATTTGTAACTTCGGAATGTATTCATCCGTATATCGTATGTATAGTACCCTATTTTGGGATGTGTCTATAATGTATTTGATTCATGTCATGCTCCGATGTTCCGATCAAGAGTTTGTATAATGTAAAAAAGTCATGTCAAGTCATTATGGGTAACCCTCCTATTGGTCAAGGGTTAAAGTCCCTCCAGTTGTGGGGCCCTAGGGTTATTAGACTATTCTATAGAATCGACCATAGGTGAGTCATTGTAAGTCAGAGAAACAGTCCCCACCATTGTGTTAAGGATAACCCTCCTTGTTGGTCGGAGGAGGCAAAGTCCCCACAAGTTGTGGGGCACTAGGGTTATTAGACACTCCTAGAGATGTCGGCTCTAGTAAGTAATTCTTAAGTGAGGCCGACATGTTGGAGTGGGTTTCAAGAGAGAAAAAGAATATAAATAGAGAGTGATTCTCTCTATTTATCACACACACACTCACTCATTGGGTCGCATGAGTGAGAGGAGAAGTTGTTGGGATCAGAGAGAGAGGCTACTGCTGTCGAGAGATCATCTTTATGTTTTTTGGGTTTTACTTTTGGCGCTAATTCTATCTTTGAGGAAGTTGCGAGGTTTTCTCCTTTATGGTTTCCCCAAGGAAAATTCTTTGTGTCTCTTGTCTCATGTGTTTATTGTTGTGCATTTTATTCTCTCAGTTAAAGATCCTAAGATCATCATGCTAGCTTCAATGGTAAAAATCTAACATTGGGTTTATGTTTAGGTTCATGTTTGGGTTAGGTTTTGGGTTATTAGAGGGTTGGGTTTCCACATTATCTTGCTCATTTCTGTTATTTGTTAAGATTTAAACAAAAAAATACAAGTTGTTTTACTTAATCATTCTTTGATTTCATTCAATTTTTTTATTAAATTTGTTTTAAATAATTATAAAAACTATGAAATTAAGGGGAAAAAAAATAATTGAAGACTAATTGAAATGGATAAGAGAATTTACCTGCCATTGGAGCCAATCCACCTCCAACTCAACCTGCAAAAGGTGAAACACAAATCGCCTCTGCATTTTTTCGCCCACATGGTTTATTACTCTCCCAATGCTTGATTGTGCAAATGATATTTGAGGACCACAACCTATATTTTGTTTTTTTTAGTTTTCAATATCGCATATGTGATATATAGCACTTGCAATATATATCACATATGCGATACTTCCTTATGAACCTTAGCCTTGTGTTTGGGCTCGGGTTATTCCGAACGTACCATCAATAACACATATGTGTTCTCGATTTGCACTTTGGAAGTGTGTTTCTGATTTCTGAAGTGGCACTAAAAAGTGGAACCAACTTCGTGCGAGCGCCCTTAAGCAATTTGGAGATTTTCTAGTTGTCTTTCTTCAGTAAAAAATCGAGGTTATTCCTATATTTGTTTTTCTTCCTAGAATTTTCTTTAATCATCATAAAGAAATAATTTATCATTTACATAGTTGTATTTTGTATCCCATTTTATAAATGATGTAGTGCACCACAGGTCAGTGTGTATCAAGGGAATTTGTTGTAATGGTCGTTGCATAATTTCTATCTTTTCTTCAATATGTTTGTTAGTAGTTCCAACTAAGAAGTCATTATTTGATTCAACTTTTAAATCTTTCTTTAAATCAACATCATATGTTGTAAATTCAAATAATAATAGAGTTGTTTTAATTCTTGGTTGGAGACGTCCAACAAAGAAGTGGATCATGACTAATTGGTCCATTTTAGATGGAATCTGGCTTAGTAATAATTTAAATCTTCTATCATATTTGTGTATTCACTCTCCTATTCTTTGAGTAATTTCTTTTAATTTAATCCAAACCAAGTGTCGGTTGTATTATGTCTTGAAGAAGTCTAGAAAATGTTCTTTGATCTCTCTTTTTGTTTTCAATTCGTCTTTAATAAAGTTCATGTACTAAGTAAGTGCTCTTTGGAAAAGATAACATGTAAACTATGCAATAACAAGATACAAATACATACATGCATAAAGGTATGATAAATAAGAGAGTAATTGTATCCAAAGTAATGAATCATATGGTATTAATATTTCATTGCATACAAAAGTATTAGCATTGCATATTCTAGCTCATCATTCCAATATATAGTGCATACACTTATTTTTTTAGTTACAACTACCTAACTACCTATTCACGTATCCTAATTGACATGATCGATTGAGTCGACTAATCTCTTGTCAATCAATAGGAGCTAGTCATCTAGCCGACTAGGTTCCGCCAACATGTAACAAGGAAATAATAATGATATTGGTTTCATTGCTCGAAAGTGACATTGGAAACCTTATCCCCTAGGCATGGTTCAAGATCCTTCTCAATTTTATAATTCTTTTTGGAATAACAAAAAAATGAAATACCCTTCTCAACCTTGGCACCCCTTCATTCCTTGGAAACAATGGCCACCTCAACCAACTCAAGGCTATGAATGACCCCAAGGTTGGATATATTTTTCCTTTGGATCCCACTAATAAAAAAGAACCCCATAATTTTGATGAAAACAACTTTAATTACTTTAGAAACATAAGTTACAAGTACCTGCTAACAACCCTCCACCGAGACCATAATTAATTACCCAACCAACGACTAAGCCAAATAATAAATAACTCAATCTACTTACAGCATTGAGTTTCCCAAATTTCCTACTTATATTCTCTTCCATGTATAAATCCAATATATACACGTAATACTAGGATGACTCTTTAATGATCAAACTTCTGGAATTATCATAGAAAATATTGTGGAGGAAGTTTAAGACATAGTAGGAGAAAATATTTCAGAAAATCAATTTGTTTCTCATCAACTTAGTACATGACAAAAAACTTCTCTAGAATATTCAGAGAAATAATAGTCTTCCATCACACAAGTTCCTCCCTATTCACAGAGTTTCAGTCGAGGAATATACCTTTCCTTAGCCCAAGCTTGACTTTATATGAGAGTTTAGGAGTGTGTGGCAATATTCCTTTATTTCTAGTAATCAAGGGCATCCCCACTTATTTCTAAGGAATCCTAGTATGAAGAAAAAGTACCCTCAAGTCATCCATGTGGTGGATCAACTAACAAATCTAATGCTTGGAATGGATTTTGCTACTAAGTATACATATCCTAACATCCCTATTATTGATGTACACATTATTGATTCTTTTATGGCCAAAGAATATATGGAGATGCTTGAACTATCTAATTTTGGAAAAAATTTTACAATCCTCTAGTTATCTAACCAATCCACTATCAAACATACATGTATAGTAGAATACAGTGTGTTATTTGTGGATTCCTAGAAGTATCTAATATAATTTATTAAATTCTACATCCAAAGTTCAACCTTAAGGGTTATTTCATATTAGGCAAGCCATGGTTGGCCACTATCGATTCCTATATTGGTTGTATATCCAAATACATGAAAGACATACCAATACATGTTCATCCAAGAACATCACATTTTTTTTCCATAAATGATGTTTCACCAAACTTGTGACTTAGATCACGTAAAATGGAAACAAAAATCATAGCTTACAACAAATGAGATGCCACAACTACATTATAAATAAAACAGTTTTCGTCAATAAAACCTGGAATAATCATCGACAACATTATGTGCTCCCTCTTTATTGACAACCATGGAGGAATGTTATTGTTGATAAAAAAAATAGGCCACACCGTGTAAGTGGATTTCATCTGTGCAAATGGATTAACACCATCTACTGCCAAAGAAATCCTAAGATTACGTGGTTCTTCTTTAAAGTTAGGCCACTTTTCCTCAATATCTCTAAAAGCAGTACCATCTACAGGAATTCAAATAACATCATCTTGACTTTTGTTCCTGACATGGTAATCCATAAATTGCGCTATGTTTTCGCACCTGAATAGTCGTTGCAAACATGGAATGATGGGAATATAATGAAGAACTTTCTGAGGCACCTTTTTTGTTACTTTATCTGTATGATATCTACTTGCATGACATTTCAGACATTCTGTTGCAAATTCATGCTGATTATAATATATAACATGGTCATCGGGGCATGCATGAATTGCTTCATAATGCATTCCAATCTCTTTCATGATGGAAGATAAATCTCGATATGTGCGAGGTAAAATATTTTATGGTGGTAACAAAAATTCAGCTATCAATCTACAAAAAAAAAAAAAAATTGTTAATGTAATAAATAAATAATATTAACGAAACACGCTTCATCCGTACGATGATCAATAATGAGTTAACAATACAATTATTAGAGGAATACAAATAAACTTTATCATGATCATACAATTATTAGATACATTAGCATACGTGTGATTGCAATGTTTGAAAGACCATTCATAACCTTCAAGTTCATTATCAACAATATAGTAGAGAGAAGATTTGTTTTGGAGCCTTCATAAAGGGGTTCATATGCCTTATCGAGAAGATGTATATTGTGAACATCATCAAATTCATCATCATTTTCATTATCAACATCATCGTCATCCATTCTAATGTTAAATGAATCATGGATCAATGTATTTGTACCATCATCTTCAATTACGTCATCGGCATGATCATCTTGTTCAATATGATCATTCACTTGTTCTCCATTAAACATACACGCTCCATGATCCTGATCATGAACTTGTTCCGAAAGCACTTCCTCTGGATGGCATGCTATAGGGTGTCTTTCCTTTAATATAAATACATGGAAACATCAATGGATTTACATTAATATATGAAAAAAAATACATACAATTACAAACAAAAAAACGAATATAATAATGTTTATAATGCTAAACCTACAAATGGACGATATTCATTTCCCCCCTTAGCGTGTTAATTTTCCCTGCAATGTTTTGTGGCTTTTGAGATCAGTATTCTTCTCCTCTTAAATCCCCTGCATTGAGTACATGGACAATAACATTTTCCATCACCCCTTCATTTCGATGCATCCCATAGTCTAGCAAGCAATTGTCGGTTGTCTTCATTTGCATCCAAAATATTTAATCTATTTGATATTTTGTCAATAACTTTGTTAATGAATATAATCGGTTGTCTTAAAAAATCAAGTTCCACGCATCAACCATGCATCAAGGTTTTTTCAAACAGAGAGAAGTCGAAGAATAAAAAATTCCCGGCAAACTCTCTATCGATGAAAAAAAGAATTTTCCACAACCGCCCGTTGAAGAATAAAAGAATTCCTCAAAACTTCCATCGAGGACCAAATAATTTTCGCAATCATCTGTCACTTCTACAACAAACATGTCGAAATGTTTAAAAATATTTATATTTATAATGGACATGCGTCGGATATTCAACGCCTTGAACATAGTTAACGTTGAAAGTAAGTGACCATAAAATTTAAAATCATGTAAACCTTAATTTTTTTTATAAAAAAATCTATATAGCCCGTCGGATATCCGACGCTTAGGGGTCAGATAACCGACATTTTTGGGTTCACAGATGTGGAAGATCTGACATGGAAGTGTCATATAACCACCACTAAAAGAGTTGAAATTCTGACGCCAAAGTGTTAGATAATTGAGGGCTCTATAAATATTTTGTTTTCAGCATTCTGTTGATTGATTGATGTCCGACACATCCATGCAAAATGTCAGATGACGTCGGATTCTGATGTCGGAATTCATGTTCAAATCCTGTTGTGTGTAGGGTATGTTATTGTATGTTAGTACCATAGGGTATTGTAGGGTATGATATGGTATATTACACATGCATGCATGACTTAGTGTTATGATGTTAGTGTATGGTATATTACAATGGTATGGTATGTTAGTATGGTATGATGTTAGTATGTTATGTTATGGTATGTTATTGTATCTTAGTATGGTATGATGTTAGTATCATAGGGTATTGCAGGGTATGTTATTGTATGTTAGAATGGTATGATGTTAGTATCATAGGGTATTGTAGGGTATGATATGGTATATATTACACATCCATGCATGACATAGTGTTATGATTGTTAGTGTATGTAATTTAGTTAGTGTATGGTATGGTTATGATGTTAAAAAGTTGAGGATAGCCATAAATTTAAAAAGTTAATGAGTCGTAAATTATTCCTTTAAGTATTGGAAATTCATAAGTTAGCACACATGTGAACCACACATATCATTATATCACATAGGTGAACCACACATATCATTTTCCAAGATCAAGTCAACCATATATGTATAAATTTGAACCTTGCTTTATATTATATATGTATAGAAATAATGTTACAAAAATTGTCATGCCACATGGCCATAATACAAAATAGTGGATCAAAAAGTACATCTGTGTGTATATGAACAAAATGTTACATCTATGTATCCCCCCTATACATTTATTCTAGTTATCCCCCCTTTCGCTACCACTGCCAATGTTTTTGAAGAAGTCTAGCTTTCTTTTCCGACTGCTCACTGGTGATCCCCATTGCTGAACAAGAGGGATAGGTCATATCAGTGGAGACTGCAGAAAAATGAAATTTTGTAAGTTAATTTACCAACCTTTAAAATTTCTATGTACATTTGTTCAAATTCCAAAACCAAAATAACATTTTTACTTACTGTACATGAGTAAGTAATAGTGGGTCATGGTGCCTCACTAATAGAAACCCTGATTGGGTGCTCTTCAAGCACCACTTGCTCACTATCAAGCTACATAAAAAAATATATAGGCCAATGTCAACAAATATACATGTACCTTGGGGGGGAAGAGGTGGGTCACCAATTTGCGTCTCTTCAAGCATCGTAATCAAAGAAAGTGATACACAAACGTACAAAGAAAGCGATACATAAACATACCTGCTAGCTCGTCAAAGGTGGGTCACCGATTTGGTTCTCTTCACGCACCGGTGCCTCACTAGAATCATGCATAAATCAACATATATGTCAATTTCAGATAAAATAGTGAATTAGAGACATATATACTACATGGACGAAAAATGATGTTACCAAAGAAAGCGAAACATACATGTACCTGGCTAGTGGGAAGAGGTGGGTTGAAAACAACCTCGCTTTGGTTCTCTTCAAGCACCACTATCTCAATAGGTTCTTACATAAATTAACATATGTCAAAGCAATACATAAACCTACAAAAACATATAAATAGAAAGCACCAAATTAGGGAAATCCACACATAAACATACAATTAAAGCGATACATAAACTTACCTGCTACCTTGTCAAAGGAGGTGTGTAACCAGTGGATCAATTAACTAGCAACGAGAGAAAAGGAATTCTACTTGTACTAGCGAATAAGCTCGCTTTTTGGACATATTCATCAAACTCATGTTCCTACGTACAAAAGGATAAAGATACAATTAGACAATTTCAAAAAATAAAAAAATTACATGTTGAATCATTAAAATCACAAGTAAAAGAAAGCGATACATAAACGTAGCTGTTGGCTCATGATGAGTGGGTCATCAATCTGGTGCTCTTCAAGCACCAGTGCCTCAATAGAATCCTACATAAAATAACATATGTCAAATTCAGATAATAAAAACAATCTTAGACATATATACTACATGGACGAAAAATGATGTTTTCAAAGAAAGCAAAACATACATGTACCTGGCACGGGGGAAGAGGTGGGTCGGCAACAACCTAGCGTTGGTGCTATTCAAGTACCAATGGATCAATGGCTCCCTGCATAATGTAACATATGTCTAATACAAAGAAAATGAGACATATACATGATGGATGAAAAATTATTTATCCAAAGAAAGTGAAACATAATTAAAAGCATATTTAAAATAATACCTGTGTTTGGGAATCTACCTCTGCATGAGAGGGAATAGGCTGAGATTCAATGTACTCATCCTGATCACCCTGCATAAAACATGTTATATCAAAATTAGGATGTATTGAATGTTACAATCTCTACTATAAATATGTAAATAAAGTTGACAAATTAACAAGTATAGTTCTTACCCCTAATGGTGAAGAACCAAACCCATATGCAATATTGACAGTCGCATCAATGTTCTCAACATTGATTGGAAGACTATGCGACTTTGGTGTGCCATGGGACACCAGCTGTATATTTGTTCACATAATTTGTTAGATAATTAAATAGAAATAAATTATGAAACAATTGAAAATTGTAATATGAAACAAAACATAATATGAAAATAATGAGTTTTACTTACAAAGCGAAGTAATCCATCGTCCCAGAAGTCTAAAGCAAGGCCATAGAATATGCATCAACACGATGTGCAAGGGTGTGGAGTAACATGGAAATTTGAATGCTCTACATATCCTATGTGATCTGTAGATGGGTCGGCCTTAGAAGTGCCAGCCCCTTGGTCTACATTGCCTTGGACATCAGTCCCATGCTGAAGCAATGTATCTACCAAGTCAAATAATGCCTCCTGTGTATCCTCAATCACAGGACCCACATGATGATATAGTCGAGGGGGTTTTGGTGTGCATGGGGGGTGTGGTACATGTTTAGGATCTGTCCTGGCCCCTTCCCTATGTTGGGGCATCCCATGACCAACACCCTGGAAGCCTAAGATATCAAAGTAGTTAACATGTTTCCCTAGGATGAATTCTACATACAACATCCTAAGGAAATAAAATGGGATGTCCCTATTCCCATGAGGGTCTTCATCGAAGACCATATACCAACAATCCATCCAATTGGCCTTTATATTTGGTTCAATGCATCAGTCTATGGAAATATGTGCTCAACTAGTGGGTGGAACGAATCCGGTGCTAGGGTCCCGGAATAATGAAAATAATTGGTCTTTTGTAATTTTAAGGTCTTTGATGTCTTTATAACTCAATCCATCAGAGTAGTATTGCCTCCTTGATTCTCTGTACGAGCTAATGTTGTACAGAGCTCCTTGGGCATTGGCAATTGTGTTTGTTATTGTGTCCAATTCATTGGCTAAAGAATGTCTCAAATGATCCCCCCCTCTAATAGATGAGCTAAGGTGCCTCAATGATGCCAAATGCACAATTATCTATGAGTTTCAATCTTGTTCCTCCTCCGGGTTTGGGTTTGGGTGTTGATGTATTTGTAACTTTGGAATGTATTCATCCATATATCTTATGTATTGTACCCCGATGTTTATTATGAGGTGTGTCTGTAATGTATGGGAGTCATGTCATGTCCCGATGTTCCTATCAGGAGTTTCTATAATGTAAACAAGTCATGTCAAGTCATTGTGGGTAACCCTCTTATTGTTCAAGGGTTAAAGTCCCTGCAGTTGTGGAACCCTAGGATTATTAGACTATCCTAGAGAAGTTGAACCTAGGTGAGTCATTGTATGTTTGGGCAATAGTCCCCACCATTGTGTTAAGCATAACCCTCCTTGTTGTTCAAAGGAGGCAAAGTCCCCACAAGTTGTGGGGCAGTAGGGTTAGTAGACACTCCTAGAGATGTTAGCTCTAGTAAGTAATTGTTAAGTGAGGACGACATGTTGGAGTGGGTTTCAAGTGAATGAAATAATATAAATAGAGAGTGATCCTCTCTATTTATCACACACACACTCACTCATTTGGGTGCATGAGTGAGAGTAGAAGTTGATGGGATCAGAGAGAGAGACTACTGCTGTCGGGAGATCATATTTATGTCTTTTGAATTTTAATTTTGGTGCTGATTCTATCTCTAAGGAAGTTGCGGTGTTTTCTCCTTTATGGTTTCCCTAAGGAAAATTCTTTATGTCTCTTGTCTCTTGTGTTTATTGTTGTGCATGTTATTCTCTTAGTTAAAGATCCTAAGATCATAATGCTAGCTTGAATGATAAAAATATAACATGGTATCAGAGCTAACCCGAGAAGAAGACATTATGGATCTATAGAAGCTAGGGCTTCTTACTTTTTGGGCCTCTCCATGATCCATTAGTAAAAGTATGCTAGGATGACTCTCCATTGAAGGGCACATCTTTCTGTTGAAGGAGAATTTGATTCCAGGCATTTTCAGTTTTTGGTGCGAGAAATTAGGGGTTCTTACAGAAAAGGAATTTTTGAGTGAGCCCAGCATAGGATTTCTCTCCTTAACAAAATCCAAGTTTAGAGACCTGGGTTGAGATTTTTGGTTGGGTGAAACTTCAAGAAAGTCAAACCCTAGTTTGACCCCGAGCTGCAAAAACCCTAAAATACTAAAACTGATACGTTTTGGTACATTCACTATATATCTATATTGGAGATGGTTCAAGAGAGGAAACTCTTCTAGGCCGAAGATAAAATCCTGATTTACACTGTAGCCAAAATTTAGCCTCAAATTCGCTATATTCTGGGAGATATGATTCCTCCAAGTTGGGGTTCCAGCCTCTTCCAGGATTCATCCTTAAACAGGACACCTGAGGATAATTACTATATCTTGGGATAAAAAGATACAAATTAAATTCCCAAAGATGTTATAGAAAGGGCATAGACTTTAATTTATGTGATCCAAGTTTCATACCTAGAAGATGAAACAGTGACAGGTGGCAGTCCATACAACTTCGTTGTTCTGAACAGTCCTGAAATAGGTCACCTTGGGAAAATGATCATAAGTACCAGCTGGTGAAACCAGTTCTGATGAAACCTATGGTGTTGGAATAGGGACAGGATAGGAAACCTCAACGTGAATTTTTAGACATAGAGGAGTATTAATGTTTGGAGGTACTACAAAAACAGTAACAGGAATTTCTACAGAAGAAATTGGAAAACCAGGGCTTCCTGTTCCGAAAGCTTCCCTCTACTATTTTCAGAAAAGGAGTACATTGGACAACTCAACTTGAAGAGATATATCTTTATATCCAATCAGATCTAAAATATTCTAAGTTTTAAAAATTATTGTTTCTCTGACAAACCCTAGATCAACCAACTCCGAAACGAGGACGAACACCTCAAATCGGTAAGATCTAATCTTTTGTTATTTTCATTTGAGGTTCTCACTTCCAAGTGATCTATCACATCAACTTGATGATCAGATTGGTGAAGTTGACAAATTCCAAGCATGGAAGTATATGATCCCTCTGAAGAAAATGAATTGGACACCTACATGAGTAGAGAGGTTCCAGTTCCAGAGGGAGATGAGGCTCAAAGCCTTACACAAGAAGAACTTGGTCAAGGCCAAGAAGATCTTTGTTGATTCAATCACGGATCAACTTGTACCACAAGTGTCTTCCCTAAAGACACCGAAGATGTTTGATTCCTTGACCAAGCTATTTGAAGGGAAGAACATAAATCGGAATATGAACTTAAGAAACCAGTTGAAGAACGTGAAGATCCAGAATGCAAATACCATACAGTCATACTTTATGAGGGTCTCTCAAATCAAAGAACAACTTGTAACAGTAGAAGAGGAAGTGGAGAATGTAGAAGTGGTGATATCCACCTTGAATGGCCTCCCAGGATCATGGGATTCATTCATTCAAGGAATGTGTGCCAAAAGGAAGTGATTACTTTCAAAAAGACTCTGGGAAGAGCACACACAAGAAGATGCTCAAATCATAGTAAGAGAAAAGAAGATGGGAAGATTAATCTCTCACCATCCAAAGAAGATCCCTCAAGATGAGGAATATGAAGAAATCAACTCTTGAAGAAACTCTTATCCATATTAGCATTTGCATAAGAAACGATGCTATTATGAATGAAGAAGACGATGAAGCTGAAGGATCAAGAAGGAGTATACCCATGAAACAAATAAAGATAAGTATTCAATTGTCATATCATGATATTGTTTTGTTATGCATTTGTTTATATTTAGTTAATGTATTATTCATGATAGAATTTTTGCATAATAACAGTGTACTACTAATATGCATGTGATGGGTAAGTAACTCATGGTGCAATACAACTCTCCATTGCTGCTTATCTAGAATGAAACCTCTTTGCTGACATATTGGATTAATACACAATCTCAATGTTGTCTTGGTAGAGATGGAAGGCATATAGAAAAGTTTATGTGCTATATGGATGAATGTTGTATTGGATTAAATAGTTGCATGATTATATATTTATCCATAAGAATTTTCCATTTTGAATATGCCTTATGAAATTTTTCTAACCATACAACTAATGCATTTGACTTGTAGGAAAGATCACGTAAAATCACCTACAAACAAAGAAGGATGAGAATTGTTCCGAAGAACAAGTAACGATAGTTCAAAGACGAATAATAATATGGCAAATGCAATGACATCATTGATGCAGAACCTTCCAGCCATGAAGAAGTAACCAAGAAGAAAGGGAAGACCAGTTCAAGAAGAATGATGTCTAGGATGCAGTATCGATATGTGAAGGTAAGTTCGTAGTTCCATCATGTAGTAGATGGAAACATTGTGGGATACAAGGCAAGATTCGTAGCATGAGGGTTCTCACGAAAAGAAGGCACCCATGGGATAACACATACATGAGGAGCTTGATGAAGATCAGAACCTTTGCTACAAGGTTGATAAAGGATGACAAGCTCACAGATGGGTGCGACAAGAATTCTTTCAAAGATAGAGGATCTTGGTATCCAGTGACCCTAGATGGATACATAGAATATTAGTAGCAGAGGAAGCTACTTGTAACTCCAGTACATAATGTTTCAATGCATAGAGTACAGAAGACAAAGGGAGTGACTGCAGAAGATCTTGAGGTTCGACATGGTACGATAGGATGGATAGATTACTCATGACTCTAGGATTTACTAAGATTAAAGTGGATTCCAACCTTTGATTCAAGGTTGAAGGCGGAAGACCAGTGATGCTCCTGTTATGTGTCGATGCACTACGTTCTATGCATGGAGGTGTGGATAAGGGAAGTATGCAGAAGAGATCCTGAATAGGTTTAGGATGATGGACCGCATGACCACACCTATGGCATCGAACCTAAAGCTATTGAGTGTTTCTTCATCAGAGTCGGTTGATGCCACGATGTATCATCAGATGATTTGTTCCTTGATGTACCTAATGGATACAAGACTCAATATTTTCTTTGCTATGAACACATTGAGACATGTTCACCTGGTGGTTGCAAAGCATGCAGTGAGGTACCTAAAGGGTACAGTTGAGTATGGGCTCAAGTATGAGGTGAACCAGAAGATTAACCTGGAGGGTTATGTGGATTCTTATTGGGCAGACAGTGCCATTGATAGGAAGAGCACTTCAAGGTGCTACTTCAATATGAGATCAGGTGTGATCTCTTGGTTTGACAGGATAGAGTCCTACATGGTGCTAAGTACAGCTGAGGCAAAAGATGTTGCCACTTGAGATTTGGGAGGTAGTATGTTTCTTTTGAAAACTAATATTTGATTTGATTGATTTGAATTGTATTTTTTGGTATGATGCAGAGAGGAGCAGTGAAGCTCCAGTTTGTGATACAGATCGAGATCTCTCTAAAGAGGGAGTTCTAGCATAGCTGGTGAGAAAGGTTGTCTGAGCATCAACCCTGGCAAAGCTCGTAGGTTGCTCAGACATAAATGGTCCTGTAGGTTGTTCTCGAATGTAATCGGTCCGGGAAAAGCTTGCAGGTTATCCTTGGGTGTAATCAACCCTGATGTGATTCTATGCTAGAAATGGAGAGAGTGAAGTTTGAGTCACTTCAGGGAGAAGCTTGGTGTTCTCCAGATCGAGTTTCCTTCCAAAGGGAAGTGATGATTTCATGAGCCCTTCTTACATGGTGAGAGGATTGGTTCCTTTCATGGTCAGATGTAAGTGTTGTTCCCTTCTGACATGGTGAGAGGATTGGTTCCTTCCATGGTCATATGTAAGAGCTGTGACATGGTGAGAGGATTGGTTCCTTCCATTCTCAGATGTATGTGATGATTCCACATCCATCATAAAAAAGGGATGGCTCTATGAAGACACATCTAGTATGAAAAAGGACTAGCTCTGTGTGGATTCCACATCTAGCATGAAAAAGGGCTGGCTCTGTGAAGACTCATCTAGTATGAAAAAGGACTGGCTCTATGTGGATTCCACATCCAGCATGAAAAAGGGCTAGCTCTGTGAAGACTCATCCAATATGAAAAAGGACTAGCTCTATGTGGATTCCACATCTAGTATGAAAAAAAACTAGCTCTGTGAAGACTCATCCAGTATGAAAAAGGAATGGCTCTGTGTGGATGCCACATCTAGTATGAAAAAGGACTAGCTCTGTGAAGACTCATCCAGTATGAAAAATGAATGGCTCTGTGTGGATGCCACATCTAGTATGAAAAAGGAATAGCTCTGTGAAGACTCATCCAATATGAAAAAGGACTGGCTCTATGTGGATGCCACATCTAGTATGAAAAAGGACTATCTCTGTGAAGACTCATCCAGTATGAAAAAGGACTGGCTCTGTGTGGATGCCACATCTAGTGTGAAAAAGGACTAGTTCTGTGAAGACTCATCCAGTATGAAAAAGGACTGGCTCTGTGTGGATGCCACATCTAGTATGAAAAAGGACTAGCTCTGTGATGATACATCCAGTATGAAAAAGGACTAGCTCTGTAGATGTACATCCAGCATGAAAAATGGTTGGCTCTATAGAACTTCCTGTGATGAGAAGAATCATGAGATAACACCCATGATGAATATCCAAAAGTGATGATCCAGATCAAGTGATGATCCAGATCCTATGATGATGATCCAGATCAAGAGATGATCTAGATCTAGTGATGATGATCCAGATCGAGTGATGATCTAGATCCAATGATGATGATCCAGATCGAGTGATGATCCAGATCTGAAGATGAAGAGGACGAGGACTCGATGATGATACAGATGATACAAAGAAGAAGACTTGTGCTGATAAATTGTGTCGAGAGAATACCTTCCTAGTTAAGAGGGAGTGTTGATGTATTTGTAACTTCGGAATGTATTCATCCGTATATCTTATGTATTGTACCTTGATGTTTATTCGGGGATACATCTTTAATGTATTTGAGTCATGTTATGCCCCGATGTTTCGATCGGGATTTTCTATAATGTAAACAAGTCATGTCAAGTCATTGTGGGTAACCCTCCTATTGGTGAAGGGTTAAAGTCCCCGTAGTTTTGGGGCCCTAGGGTTATTATACTATTTTAGAGAATTCAACCCTAGGTGAGTCATTGTAATTCAGGGAAATAGTTTCCACGGTTGTGTTGAGGATAACCCTCCTTGTTGGTCGAAGGAGGCAAAGTCCCCACAAGTTGTGGGGCACTAGGGTTATTAGACACTCCTAGAGATGTCAGCTCTAGTAAGTAATTGTTAAGTGAGGGCGACATGTTGGAGTGGATTTCAAGTGAGCGAAAGAATATAAATAAAGAGTGAGCCTCTCTATTTATCACACACACACTCACTCATTGGGGTGCATGAGTGAGAGGAGAAGTTGCTAGGATCAGAGAGAGAGACTATTGCTGTCAAGATATCATCTTTATGTTTTTTGGGTTTTACTTTTGGTGCTGATTCTATCTTTGAGGAAGTTGCAGGGTTTTATCCTTTATGCTTTCCCCAACGAAAATTCTGTGTGTCTCTTGTCTCTTGTATTTATTGTTGTGCATATTATTCTCTCAATTAAAGATCCTAAGATCATAATGCTAGCTTGAATGATAAAAATCTAACATTGGGTTCATGTTTGGGTTAGGTTCTGTGTTATTAGAGAGTTGGTTTTCCACATTATCTTGCTCATTTCTGTTATCTGTTAAGATTTAAACAAAAAAATACAAGTTGTTTTACTTAATCATTCTTTGATTTCATTCATTTTTTTGTATTAAATTTGTTTTAAATTATTATAAAAAGTATGAAATTAAGAAAAACAATAAATAATTGAAGACTAATTCAAATGGATAAGAGATTTTACCTACCATTAGAGCCAATCCACCTCCAACTCGACCTCCAAAAGGTGAAACACAAATTGCCTCTACGTTTTTTTGCCCACGCGGTTTATCAATCTCCTGATGCTTAACTGTGCAAATGATATTTGAGGCCCACGGCCTCAAATTTTTTTTTTAAGTTTTCAATATCGCATATGCAATATATAGCACTTTCGATATATATTGCATATGCGATACTTCCTTACGAACCTTAGCCTTGTGTTTGGGCTCGGGTTATTCTGAACGTACCATCAATAATGCATATGCGTTCTTGATTTGCACTTCGAAACTGCGTTTCTGATTCCTTAAGTGGCACTAAAAAGTGGAACCAACTTCATGCGAGCGCCCTTGAGCAATTTGGAAATTTTTTTGGTTGTCTTTCTTCAGGAAAAAATCGAGGTTATTCCTATATTTGTTTTTCTTCCTAGAATTTTCTTTAATCATCATAAAGAAATAATTTATCATTTATATAGTTGTATTTTGTATCCCATTTTATAAATCATGTAGTGCACCACAGGCCAGTGTGTATCAAGCGAAGTTGTAATGGTCATTGCATAATTTCTATCTTTTCCTCAATATGTTTGTTAGTAGTTCCAACTAAGAAGTCATTATTGTATTCAACTCTTAAATATTTCTTTAAATTAATGTCATATGTTGTAAATTCAATTAATAACAGAGGTGTTTTAATTATTGGTTGGAGACGTCCAACAAATAAGTGGATCATGACTAATTGGTCCATTTTAGATGGAATATGGCTGAGTAAATATTTAAATCTTCTATCATATTTGCATATTGACTCTCCTATTCTTTGAGTAATTTCTTTTAATTTAATCCAAACCAAGTGTCGGTTGTATTATGTCTTGAAGAAGTCTAGAAAATTTTCTTTTATCTCTCTTTTTGTTTTCGATTCGTCTTTAATAAAGTTCATGTACTAAGTAAGTGCTCTTTGGAAAATACAACATGTAAACTATGAAATAACAAAATACAAATATAGACATGCATAAAGGTATGATAAATAAGAGAGTGATTGTAGCAAAACTAATGAATCATATGGTATTAATATTCCATTGCATAAAAAAGTATTAGCATTCCATATTCTAGCTCATGATCCCAATATATAGTGCATACACTTATTTATTTAGTTACAACTACCTATTCACGTATTCTAATTGACATGACCGATTGAGTTGACTAATCTCTAGTCAGTCAATAGGACCTAGTCATCTAGCCAACTAGGTTCCGCTAACATGTAACAAGGAACTAATAATGATATTGGTTTCATTGCTTGAAAGTGACATTGGAAACCTTATCCCCTAGGTATGGTTCAAGATCCTTCTCAATTTTAAATGAAATACCCTTCTCAACCTTGGCACCCCTTCATTCCTTGGAAACAATGGCCACCTCAACCAACTCAAGGCTATGAATGACCCCAAGGTTGGATATATTTTTCCTTTGGATCCCAATAATAAAAAGGAACCCCATAATTTTGATGAAAACAACTTTAATTACCTTAGAAACATAAGTTACAAGTACCTGCTAACAGCCCTCCACCGAGACCACAATTAATTACCCAACCAATGACTAAGCCAAATAATAAATAACTCAATCTACTTACAGCATTGAGTTTTCCAAATTTCCTACTTATATTCTCTTCCATGTATAAATCTAATATATACACGTAATACAGGAAGACTCTTTAGTGACCAAACTTCTGGAATTATCATAGAAAATATTGTGGAGGAAGTTTAAGACATAGTAGGAGAAAATATTTTAGAAAATCAATTTGTTTCTCATCAACTTAATACATGACAAAAACTTCTCTAGAATATTCATAGAAACAATAGTCTTCCATCACACAAGTTCCTCCCTATTCACAGAGTTTAAGTCGAGGAAAATACCTTTCCTTAGCCCAAGCTTGACTTTCTATGAGAGTTGAGGAGTGTGTGGCAATATTCCTTTATTTCTAGCAATCAAGGGCATCCCCACTTATTCCTAAGGAATCCTAGTATGAAGAAAAAGTACCCTCAAGTCATCCATGTGGTGGATCAACTAACAAATCTAATGCTTGGAATGGATTTTGCTACTAAGTATACATATCCTAACGTCCCTATTATTGATGTACACATTATTGATTCTTTTATGGCCAAATAATCTATGGAGATACTTGAACTATATAATTTAGGAAAAACATTTACAATCCTCTACGTATCTAACCAATCCACTATCAAACATACACGTATAGTAGAAGACACTGTGTTATTTGTGGATTCCTAGAAGTATCTAATAGAATTTATTAAATTCTACATCCAAAGTTCAACCTTAAGGGTTATTTCATATTAGGCAAGCTATGGTTGGCCACTGTTGATTCCTATATTGGTTTTATATCCAAATACATGACAGACATACCAATACATCTTCATCCAAGCACATCACATTTTTTTTTCATAAACGATGTTTCACCAAACTTGTGACTTAGCTCACGTAAAATGGAAATGAAAATCATACCTATACCAGAATCCTAATACTAATTCAAAATATGACTCTTTGGTAGAAAAGGAGGACAATGATTAACAAAATGGTTTATAGATACTTACACTAAAGTGACTAGTATTATATAAGGAATATATTGCGGATTGCATGATTAACAAAAACCACTTATACTATGAAACTATAACTTTATACTAATATACATTTTTTTTCTAGATAAAAAATAGAACCATGACCTAAACTTCCCATACTCTTGTTTACAAAAACTTTAAAATGAACCCTCAAATTGGAAAAAAAAATTCTTCAAAACATAAAACTTTTTTCAAACTCGGATTTAAAAACAATCGTAAATAATTTCACCATTCTAACAATACAAAATCAAAGAAAATATGATATGATTCATAGTGAAATCATATAATATACCAACCAATTATTCATATAATTTTAACCCAAAAAAATTTTTAATAAAAAGAAAGAAAATTCTAAAAAAAATTCAAACAAATTTTGATTTTTTAATTAAAAAATACAAGATTAAAGATAAAAATTAAAAATAAATAAATATTTAAAAAATAAGTAAAAACAAAAAAAATTATATAAAATACTATTTTTTTTAATCTTTATAAAAAAAAAGTGTAAAAGTATTTTTTTTAAAGCAAATGTTTTAAAGAAAACAAGAAACAACAACAAAAATAAAATAAAAAATAAAATACACACCTTACATTGTCCCTCTCCCTTCTTATGTATATAATAAGGTAAGGGAGGTAGTCGTGGTCGAGAGATGGTGGAGGTGGAGTGTAAAAGGGGGTAGGGAGTGGTGGCATGATTCTAATCGCATTACCCTTACCTACTCCCTTTACACTCCACCTTGGTTAATGTTTACCTATTTTGTTTTGTTTTTTTAATTTTTTGTTTTTGTTTTAATGTTTAGTTTATTTGATTTTATTTTAACTTAGTTTAGTTTAGTTTTATTTTATATTAGTTTATTTGTTTGTTTCTTTAGTTTCTTTTAGTTTAGTTTCTTTTACTTTAATTTAGTTTTTTTTAATTATTTTTTGTTTTGGTTTTTTGTTTTTCAAAAAATATTTTTATATTTTGTTTTTAATTTTTTTTAAACATTAGTCTTTTTAATATATTTCATATATAGGTAAATGTAGTTCCATTAAGGATTCATTTGTCTTTGATATTGAAAATATACATCTTGCAACTTGGACAAAACTTGAGACTTATGAATATGTTTTAATAAATGAAAATAATGAAGAAAAATATAGTGAGATGTTGACTTATAGTTCTGTGGTTAAAAAATTAACATATAAAGAAAGGGATTTTAAAGGGGTGATTGTAAAGATCTATCAAAATTTGTAAGCCATTCATGGAATATTAAAGAATAGCTCTAAGGTCAGTATTGTGTTGGAAGTGTATATTTCTTTCGCACGATGAATTCTTGTCGCAAGTGATAGTTGGATAAAAGCTAATTTGGTGTAACGAGATATTTCATTGGAATCCCTTTTTGTCACATCCGCAATTAATGAACAATGAATACCTTTTGTACTGACAAGTGAAGTAATGGTTTGATTGGAGATTTTCATTGTGATGATTGGAAAGATTACTCCATGTGAAATAATTAGCCACCACCTTCTCCACTTATTGTAGACACATGTAAGAAAACAACTATTTTGGCATGCATGAAACTATTTCATCTTTGCACCAAAGTATGTTCATTCATTTGCATCCAACTAACTAACTCCCAGAGTCGAGATATCTGTATGTAACTACTTTGAAGTCAAAGTTATTTGAATACTATGCAGATTCCTACGGTGAGTAACAGTATGGTTCATGCATATGGAATTGAGGTTCCTCATTCCATGACTATTATTTAAGAGCCTCTATAAGTTCTTCCACGCCCGAAATTTTCCAGCACATAAAGAAGGAAATAAACGGGTCGCATAAATTATCATAAACAAAGTACAAGAGCTCCCCATGATGCTGAAGCATCAAGATCTGGGTCAGAAACCCTATTGCATGGTTATTTTCCGCCGATTTTAGACGAGGCACCTAAAGTCACTCTTGCTAAGAATGCCAATTATCAGTTGGTAAAGTCATCCATACCAAAAGAAGTACACGTGATGACACACATTCTACCAAACTTAAAAAAGATAGGGGTTCATAGATCATGATCTGCAAAAGTTCCATGAGCTTGAGATGTCATGGTATATGACTAGTGTCCGAGAGACTAAATATGGACCTCTTCACTTGGTCTCCCTGGAGTGGTCTAGAGGAATACGCAAATATGAATTATTTTTTCTATTCATATGTCACATTTTGATCACACTACAGAAGTAAATACCCGCGTAAATCAACTGTTAGACTATTTTTATGGAGGACGTCTATGGATAAATGAAAAAATATCAGTAGATGTTGACCTAAAAGCATGAATCGTAGGACTTCCTCTTGCAGGAGTCGACCCAACACCCTTCTCTACTGGAAAGGACCAGGATACAACCCTTACCAATAGGATGAAGGAAAAATATAATTTATCTAGAGATAAGAGAGAATTTTCCATTGCCTCTATCAATGGCATTTTTTATCGGTTCACTCCGAAAGTTTTATCAATAAAGATGCTAAGGAATATGCGGCCAAACTAGTGTACCACTAGAATGATTTTCGTGGAAGATCAGTGTGCCACGGGAGTCTAGATGAATAGGTAGACTTATTTGTTGAATGAATCACTAGCAGATGCCACTGATGCACAAGAAAAAGGTAATCCTTTTAACTATTCATGGATTTTAATTTCTATTTCATTTGTCGCATGGGCAGAGTGACCGAACTACCAAGGGGTAGATATACATGTACCATGTCGAGGAGCATGATACCTGGATCTATGGTATGACAAGGAAAATCCACAATGGAAAAAGGATAACAACATTGAATTTTATTTACAAAGTGAGGCACTAAGATATTATATTAGAAAACACGCAAGAATTACTAAGGAGACCATACAATATTTCCACAACATTATAATATTTTCGATGAGAACTCATCATATATTCCTACAGGCGCGACAAGACCTTCTGAAGTAATGGCTAGCTACTCAATTTAAACTATCCAATGAAAACATTGAAATGATTGTTCGGAACTATGCCGAAGAATGGAAACAACCTGTCGCAGATGATAAACTCTCTGCATGAATTGAGTTGCAATAGGATGGAACATCAGGAAATCACAATGGAAATCAGGAAGGAAATCGGCAAGGAGATCCACAACTTAGAATAGATCCCAAGAATTTATCCATATGACAACAAAGCAGATTCTAGTGATACCCTGACAGATACAAAACTGTCGGAGAAGAGAAAAATATCTAAAAAATCTAAAAAGAGTCATAAGAAGCTAAATGACAAAAGAACATATTGAATTGTTGGTATTACAAATTATGACTATAATATCATATTAGATTGAATGGAAGAAATGGAAAATGAAATTTGTAAAAATATTGATGAAAGGTAGACTAGATTGGTCAATAGAATTATGAATTTATTGCATACTCTTTGTGTTGTAGTAAAGTAAGAGGAACAGTCTACCTAAAACCATATATGGTCGTGTTGTAGGAAGAAGATGGTCCATATCAAGAGCAGTCTATCAGTGTACCTTCGACAACATCACATAGAAAGATTCAAGTCATTTCCAAGGTAGTTGACTTAGGTATTCCATAACATAAGACCATTGTCAAGGACATTGGTCATGTGAGTCTTGATTTTTTTTGTAGTGTCGATGTATCTGATGCATACTATTCAGCAGACTGCAATAGAGGAGATGAAGACAAGAGAGCATGCAGTGTTTGAACAACTCAAGAACTCTAAAGATACCATCGCATCACTGAAGAACAAAGTCAAGGAGACAAATTTGAAAGAAAAACTTTGGCAAAACGACACGTAGAGATTGGAGAACGATGTAGCACTTACTTCCAGTGACTTATCTGACGCAAGAATTACAAGTGAGACACTCATAGAAGCAAGAGTTTTTTGAATTGGGGAGGTAGCTGGAAACCTTCACAAATGAGTTCCGAAATTGGAAACAAAGATGACTCCCAGTATGCCCCCTGAGGTATTGGAATCTCGATGGAAGGAAATGACTGAAATTGCACATAGAATTGAGGAGGCTGAGGCACTTTATGCCAAAGCATATGAACATGATTCTTTGTCATGGTGATACTTGATGGATGACACATATATAGAACATTTAAAAGAGAAACTTCATACTATTGAAGAAAGTTTTAATAACTTTGATGAATGAATTGAAGAAATTGCCAAAAATGGAAAAGATGAGCAAGGATACCAATTTTAAAATATTATAACAGGAAGTAGCTATATTGAGGACACAACAACAACAAAGAATAGATCATGTCACAACACTACACACTGAAGCAAAGAAGGCTACAAGAACAATCCACCCAATCCATGAAAAAGTGCGACAGAAGTAGCAACTTCAGAACATATGAGTTCCAATATTGTGGAACAATTGCAGAAAGTATAAGAACGGGTGCAACAAGAAACCAAAAAAATAATGAAATCTTGTTAGTAAGTTCAAAGTAAACTCAACCTGATATAAATTTTGGACTAAAATGGCTCGAGGCAAGCCACATGTGAGTGTTGGGGGTCTATTGTCCCTAGGAAAATATAAACATAATTTTGTTCACAAATTTGAATATTTCGGTCTCAAGGTGAGAAAGGACTGCGATGGAAGAAACTGCTACAAAAGAGGAGAAGAGCAAGTCAAAAAAGGAGTTTGATAGAGTTTTGCGTAAGAGATAGTTAGAGTAATAATATATTTTGGGAATACAGTATGATTGTAAACTAGGTCGATAGTTCCTATATTTAAATAAAACATGGTGTTTTGAGTGAGTAGAACAACTTGTCGACTGACAGTTGAGAATCAATCGACAAATAAAACAAGAATGGTAAAAGATTAGAAATTCGACCCAAGATCTGTGCGGGTGACAGATATACAAAAAGGAAGATATAGATAATATGGATAGAGGAGAGAAAAAGAGAGATATACCAAAACATGAGAGCATGAGATGAGAAAAGAATTCATTGATTGTAAATAATATCTAAAGGATATTCTACAAGTTGTGTGCATAGACCAAAGGCATTCAAAACTTACTCATGCTAGATGAAGAGAGGCTTTGTGGCTTTTCCCATATGGGTTTCCACATTAAACATGTGTCTGTGTGTCTATAATGAATGAATGTATATCGTGATTGAACCTGCGAAATGTATCGAGCATATAATGATATACTAGTATGGAATGTTTATTAATGTGTGCTATAATCTATATATTTTACATGTTTTCCATGTGTGTTGACAGATCATTATAACGTATTCCCTTATATATGTATGATTTCACTCCTTGGCTTCTATCGAGTGTCTTGATGATGTCGAGATAAGAGAATCCCCTTCCATAAATGCAAAACATGGTTTTGGTAGTCCCCATATATATCTCGAGTGTGACCTCATATGTGTCGTAGGTGTTGCTGATGGATTTATACCGTGTCATATAGATATCTTGTCCTTTGTTGACAAACATGGAAGTATGAACCTGGTTCAACCGAAAATACGCCAACAAGCACAATGCTCTCAATTCGATTCACAAACTGTCAAAAGATGGGCTAGGGTAGCACACTCCTTCCTTTATAGATTGGGGATGACTTGTTGAGCAATTTAGAGAAGTTAATGCACCCTCATGGATGGATAAAGTTTCCTTGATTTCATGCTTTACTTTTTCCTTCTTTCTTTAGCTTTTCACTATTTTCCCTTGCTTTTCTGGCTTTATTCTGCTTTTTCTTTTATTCCTTAGCTTTTCCTGCTTTTTCTCTGCTTGCTATTGATTTTTCCTGCTTTTATGCTTTATCCTTATTTATTATTATTTTTTCCTTATCATGCTTTATTCTGCTTTATTTGCTTCTCCTTCTTTACGCTTTTATCCCTACTTTCCCTTTTTTATTTCCTTAATTATTTTATTCATTATTTTCTCAACTTTCCTATATTTAACTATTTTTGGCTTTAGGGGACACGACAAAGCATTAAAATTGAATAACTTATTAAATTAATTAATTCATCACTCATGTAATCAAAGTAGACCCCTAAAGCTTGGACCATTATTTGAAAAACATCTAAAATAAAATAAAATATGAACCATAATTCATCGAAAATCAAACAAATCGAAAAAATTCCTACAATAAATCTATCACATTTTATTTTCTCAGAATATGGAATTTGGATCAATACACTTCAAACTTGACTTGGCTAGTATGTCATGAATGCCAAAGGTAAAAAATAATAAGGAATACATAATGTTTGACTAGCATGATCCTATCAAAGTTCATAGGTAGCCTAAAACCCCCAAAAAATGATATTAAAAAAAAAATTCTCCCTTTTAATTCAGTACATGTTCTTTTTTTGAATTTCCCACTACAAAAACATGAGTCCATTTAAGGTTAGCTGAGATTCTGCAGTGAGGATTCATGGCATCTAATGGAGAATCTACGGTGAGAAGATTTATTGTCGATGTTTCGAACCAGGCGTGGTTCATCTTTAGGACAAGGCGATGCCTGGAGATTGTTCCTCTTTCATTGGAGTATTAATACAGAAATAAGGGTTAATAATTTAGGGCTAATATATTTCTAATTAGATGTAATTTAGGGTGAATAAACTTGTTTAAATGTCGACAATAAATCTTCTCACCGCAGATTCTCCATTAGATGCCATGAATCCTCACCGCGAAATCTCAGCTAACCTTATTTCTTACGGGTATGGAGCGGAAAACCTGAGAGAATTAAGAAGCCTGGAAAAAATTCAGATTGATAAATGCAAAAATATTTCCCATCTTTCATTTCTGAAACAATGCAGAGACAGGAACGTTACTCCCGCTTTCGCCAAAATCTCCCATCCCCTAAAAAAAAATCATAACAATCTGCTCTTTAAGAAGATGGGTCTCATGTTGGTACGTGATCAGATTAAGAGTCTTAGATGTGCCTTGGACAAACTGGATCACCAGCTCCTGCTATTACATATCTAGCTAGCTAATTTGGTTGATAGAATCACTTAGGATTACTGGGATCGGTGTTTAAGTAGAAGGGTTGATATGATTTCCAAGAAATTAAATGCCAAACATGTTTCAAAACTGTTTAAAATTGAACAACAAACTAGTTCAGACAGTAATGACTCACACAACCTGTAAGAGAACTTTACCCTTGAACCAAATCATTTGTTGGCTCTCAATACAACACCTTGCGCAACACCCAGCAGAGTAGATTTTGTTGACTCCAATTTGGCGAGGGCTGATAGCTCGTCCAGAAGATCTGACAACAAAAATAACCTGCGGAACTTGCCAAAGATTAGCCACATTTTGATAGGTTCCAAGAAGCACAAGGAATTGGTTTCCAGCGCTACACACATTATAGATGAAAAAATCTCCAACACATCGTATGTTAATCATGAGGACTCCAAGACAGTGATGGTTAATTGCTGCTCTAGGAAAGTGAATGAGTTGAGAGGTGATAGCGATCTGCTAGAGAGGAGCCACGTTTCAATAGTTTCCAGAAAACTTAATGATTTGGACTCCAGAGCTGCACCCAATTTATCCAACACAGCGTGGGTTAACACTGCAGATGTAAATTCGGGCATAGCGTTGGGTGAGGACAATGCATAAAATTTTGATGATAGCGTTTCTAGCACAACACCAAAATTAAACTTCAACGTAGGTATCATAGAAAGCCGACCTTACACTATAGCGAAGGGGGAGGTTAACATAGAACGTAACATGACCATTACTGGCAGCATGCCATCCAACGACAAGAGGATGGTGTCTAGCATAGCCTCAAACATAATGAATTTTCACAACAAAGCCCTCTTGGTTCGCTGTCCAAGTAATGAGCGCAACTTAGCTAGTATTGAGAGTGCCAATCCAAATACACAAAGGAATGGATTGGACTGTAAGGGAACCTACAACACCGCCATTATAAAAAATGATATACGCACGTAGGAATAGAGATTCAGTACCCCTGGGCACCAAGACCAAGTTGATGATCACATTAACGTACTAAACAAGGACGTCCTCCATCATAATCAAAATAAGGGGAACAACAACCTCAAAATTGAAGGCAACAACAACCACAATATTGAAAGCAACATTAACAAAAAAAGGGAAAAAACAACCACAAAAATGAAGGCAACATTAACCATGAATTCACAACCAAGGATCTCAATAGGCTAATCATCAACCTCTCTACCTTTGAACTAAACATGTCCGCTAGAAGACTCCTTGAGAAAGGTCTTAATTTTTCCATTGCTCTGAGAAAGATTCCGGTTGAAGACATCATTTGTAGCATTGAAGATAGCATTAGGCACCTTCCAAAAAATGAAGCCGAAGCGGTACGACAAGATTGCACTGTTACCCTAAGAAGAGCAAAACCACCCAGAACCAACATTTCCAGGGAAGAAAGCAAAGTCCTCAGAGAACTCAAAAAGAATGACCATATTGTGATCTTGAAAACAGATAAAGGATGAGCTATGGTGATTCTCAACAAAGAAGACTACATTTTCGAGATGAAATCTCACTTGGATTCGAGTGGTTGTTACAAGAAACTTAACAAGAACCCCTTGAATCGTATCATAAAAGGAGTTAATGAAGCCATAAAGAAATCTTACCTGGATTAGGAGATCAAGAAAAAACTCATTGTCTCCGATCCCTTAGTTCCAAGAATATATGGTCTTCCTCAAATCCACAAGCCTGGGGTTCCTCTCTGACCCATTGTAGACGCCATAGGTTCACCAAACATCCCTCCTAATGGGGGTTGAGGCTCTTTTGACATATTAGCCACAAGTGTTTTACTAAACTCTCATTTATTCAAACCAACTTCTTGCAACTCATTAAGAAGAACTGGAATAGCATTAATTATTTGCTTGATGTATTTGCAATGCAGTGGATCATTAACAATGGATATGCAATTTCTTCCTTTACCTAAGGGGCATGCTATTGTTGTACAAAATCACCAAAAACAAAACAAATAGTTGAGTCAAATAATGTAAAGAAGCATACTTAAAAAAAAATAAAACTCGAAATATGCTTTCATATGTAATATTAGAAAATTTTACCTAAACCTGATAACATAATTGAGACCCAATCTCCTTATCTTGAAAATGTATCTATGAGATAATTAAGGATTATTCACCTCATTGAGCAATATATGATCACCTTAATTACTAAATTGGAGTTTTTAATTGTGAAAAATAAGGTCAATATATTGTCAAATGAGCCATTAGGTTCAAAGAGGTGCAAGAAGAATGACAAAGGAAAGACCCTTTGTTCTTATTGTGGAAGGGGATTCCATCTAGAAAGCTCCTCTATTAGAAGAAAAAATAATGAGATGTCTCTTGTTATGAAGAAACATAACATTATTGTACCTGCTAGCGCAAGGAAGGATGACCATAGAGAAGAAACTGAAGAACATGAAGAGACATGCGATGCACTCAAGGCTAGTTGCTCAACAACACATTCCTTCCTCATTGATTCCAGAGCTTCTAATCATATGGTTGTATCCAGAGTATCAGTCTCTTCCTTGCAATATTTTGATGGTCCTAGTATTCAGATGGGAAATAACAGTAAAATTCGAGCCAAAGGGAAGGGCTCTATCAAGCTTGAACATGGAAATTTCAAAGATGTGATTTATGTGCCCTCCTTAGCTGTAAATATGTTATCTGCATACCAGATGACTCATAATGGATATCCAAAGCGAGTGATATTTGGTCCAGACTCAGTGGAGATCACATATATCTCTACTGGGAACATCATAGGGAAGGGTGCTGCAAATCATGCCTCCAAGTCATATGAATTCTCACGGTTCATGCCATTTCCAGAACCAGTACACTCTCAGCTTCGACCTGACAGGGAAGGTAAAAACATTCCATCTACTTCTTTTGCAGTTTCCACTAGTATTGCAGATCCAGTTGCATATATTTATGAGATTGAGATTTAGGGTGATTCAGATCAATCCCTACTCCCAAGCGGGAAGCTAGGAAGATGACTGGAAATCCATCTCACACTCAGAAGACAAAGAACATTGCGCTATGTCATGCAATCTTACCTCCTTCATATAGATACAACAAAATCAACATAAGATGCTACATGGAAAGGGATGACCAGTTACACTTCCTTTAGAAGAATAGAGTGGATCATACACCTCTTCATCTAGAAAGAGGCAAAGGTTACATTCCTCCTTCGTTTCATCATCATTTTGGGAGAAGATGGATAAGTCTACATGCTAGGCCCCAGGATACCTGTGCACAGAACATCATGCATGTTTCCTCGCTACATCACAAAGATTGCAGCAACATATTCTCAAGTTTTTCAAACTTGAATCCTGATTCTATATGCTTAGTTAGTGGGGGGGATTTTTTCCCATGTGGTTTTTTTCGCAGCTCCTTGTATTGAGCAGTTACTTTAATTTACTTGCTGTAATGGTTGACCTATGGTATTATTTACCAGGTCTCACAAATTTTCCATGTTAGCATTCAGGGGGGGCTGTTAGGATTATGATCCTCCGTTGTACAATTTGGTCATTTATGTCTAAATCAAGAGTCATGTCTAAATCGGGAGTCCTTTAAGTCTATTTTAAGTCACTAGCACCATTGGGTCCACTTGGCCTAATTGGGACACATGTACCAGTTACTAAAGTGTGGGGAACACTAATTGAGTCCAACTACCATTGATTGCACTTACATGCATCCGTTTAGGAGCCTCCTAGATCAATCCCTACAAGTTAGGAGCCACTAGGAGTGTCGACACCAATCTCTATTAGTTGAGTTGAGTTTGTGACTAGTCAAGCTCAATTAGGAGTTAGCTACATTTATTTCTAGTCTGTTACACTTAGTTCTACTAAGTTAGCGCTATATTTTCATGGCTGCATGCAGATGAGGCACATTTACTCACCTACCTCAATCAGTTAGACCATTAACACTGAATTAGACACTTGAGTTTGGATTTTGAACTCTGATGAACTTCGATAATGATTTAGACAAGGTCGGTTAACCATTTAGTCAAGTAGAGTCAAACCAATTCAAATTTCCTCACATGGATTCGAATTGCATGAGGCTATTTAGCCATTGTACTTCATTTAATTAATTATCTAATTACTTTTGATTAATGAAAGCATTCACAGTTGGAAGCCATTTTTGCACTGTTTCATTCTTCAATTGTTGTGTAAGTTGTATGATCTATCTTGTGAGTTTTGTGTTGGTCCACAAATCTATGTGCTCAATTTAATAAGGACCATATGTTATCATTCATATCATTGAAGGAGGCATAGTCCAATTACATAAGTTAGATGGTACACCCTTCAAGGGGTTGGTAAAGGGAAGTAAGCTAAAGCCTTATTAAGATAGCCACATTTCGGTCGATTGAAAAGAAAAGGATGGTGAAATTTAGAAGAAAAAAGTCGCAAGTTTAGTACTATGTTGCAAGGTCAGTATTGTGTCGCAAGTGTATATTTCTTTCACACGATGAATTCTTGTCACAAGTGATAGTTGGATAAAAGCTAATTTGGCGTAATGAGATATTTCATTGGAATCCCTTTTTGTCACATCTACAATAAATGAACAATGAATACCTTTTGTACTGACAAGTGAAGTAATGGTTTTATTGGATATTTTCATTGTGATGATTGGAAAGATTACTCCATGTGAAATAAGTAGCCACCACCTTCTCCACTTATTGTAGACACATGTAAGAAAACAACTATTTTGGCATGCATGAAACTATTTCATCTTTGCATCGAAATATGTTCATTCATTTGCATCCAACTAACTAACTCCCAGAGTTGAGATATCTGTATGTAACTACTTTGAAGTCAAAGTTATCTGAATACTATGCAGATTCCTACGTCGAGTAAGAGTATGGTTCATGCATATGGAATTGAGGTTCCTCATTCCATGACTATTATTCAAGAGCCTCTATAAGTTCTTCCATGCTCTAAATTTTCCAGCACATAAATAAGGAAATGAACGGGTCGCATAAATTATCATAAACAAAGTACAAAAGCTCCCCATGACGCTGAAGCATCAAGATCTGGGTCAGAAACCCTATTGCATGGTTATGTTCCGCCAAGTTCAGATGAGGCACCTAAAGTCACTCTTGTGAAGAATGCCAATTATTAGTTGGTAAATCCATCCATACCAAAAGAAGTACATGTGATGACACACATTCTACCAAACTTCAAAAAGATAGGGGTTCATAGACCATGATCTGCAAAAGTTCCATGAGTTCGAGATGTCGTGGTATATGACTAGTGTCGGAGAGACTGAATATGGACCACTTCACTTGGTCTCCCTGGAGTGGTCTAGAGGAATACACAAATATGAATTATTTTTTCTATTCATATGTCACATTTTGATCACACTACAGAAGTAAATACCTGTGTAAATCAACTGTTAGCCTATTTTTATGGAGGATGTCTATGGATAAATAAAAAATATCAGTAGATAATGACCTAAAAGCATGAATCGTAGGACTTCCTCTTGCAGGAGTCGACCCAACACACTTCTCTACTGGAAAGGACTAAGATACAACCCTTACCAATAGGATGAAGGAAAAATATAATTTATCTAGAGATAAGAGAGGAATTTCCATTGCCTCTATCAATGACATTTTTTATCGGTTCACTCCGAAAGTTTTATCAAGAAATATGCCAAGGAATATGCGGCCAAACTAGTGTACCACTAGAATGATTTCCGTGGAAGATCAGTGTGCCACAGGAGTCTAGATGAATAGGTAGACTTATTTGTTGAATGAATCACTAGCAGATGCCACTGATGCACAAGAAAAAGGTAATCCTTTTAACTATTCATGGATTTTAATTTCTATTTCATTTGTCGCATGGGCAGAGCGACCGAACTACCAAGGGGTAGATATACATGTACCATATCGAGGAGCATGATACCTGAATCTATGGTATGACAAGGAAAATACACTATGAAAAAAGGATAACAACATTGAATTTTATTTACAAAGTGAGGCACTAAGATATTATATTAGAAAACATGCAAGAATTACTAAGGAGACCATACAATATTTCCACAACATGATGAGATTTTCGGTGAGAGCTTATCATATATTCCTACAGGCGCAACAAGACGTTTTGAATTAATGGCTAGCTACTCAATTTAAACTATCCACTGAAAAGATTGAAATGATTGTTTGGAACTATCCTGAAGAATGGAAACAACCTGTCGCAGATGATAAACTCTCTGCATAAATTGAGTTGCAATAGGATGGAACATCAGGAAATCACAATGGAAATCAGGAAGGAAATCGGTAAGGAGATCCATAACTTAGAAGAGATACCAAGAAGCTATCCATATGACAACAAATCAGATTCTATTGATACCCTAACAGATACAAAACTGTTGGAGAAGAGAAAAATATCTAAAAAACTAAAAAGAGTCATAAGAAGCTAAATGACAAAAGAACATATTGAATTGTTGGTATTACAAATGATGACTATAATATCATATTAGATTAACTGGAAGAAATTGAAAATGAAATTTGTAAAAATATTGATGAAAGGTAGACTAAATCGGTCAATAGGATTATGAATTTATTGCATACTCTTTGTGTTGTAGTAAAGGAAGTAAGAGGAACAATCTACCTAAAACCATATATGGTTGTGTCGTAGGAAGAATATGGTCCATATCAAGAGGGCCCTCATAGGAGTCATTGGGCCATGAAAATATATTTGGGAGGGCCCACATGAGGTAAAGGCATTCCAGGAGACCAACGGATTCGATGACTCATTGATTCGACCTCCGATTGCCGAGTTATGTCGAGTTGGTAGTCGCATAAAAATTTCGTTCAGGGACACTTGGTTACTCTTGGTCTGGGAGAGAAAAACCTAATGAAGTAGCAAGATTGCATGTCGTTGGCTCTGACAGGTGTGTATGGACAATGCCAATATGGGAACACCACCAAGACTGGCACGGTGGAGGGTTTTGTAGAGTTGAACCACCAATGAGAGAGTTTCATTGAAGGAAACTGAGCAAAACCCTATTTTACAAAACTGATGCACATTGAATTCATTGGGTCATGAAAAAGTAGTGGAGAGGTCCCACTAGAGTTAATGGCGTTCTAGGATACTAATGGAGTCAACAGATTGTCAATCCAATCTCTGGTTGCCGATTTATGTTGATTTGGAAGTTGCATGAAAATGTCGTTCAGGGACACTTGGTCACTCTCAGTCTGGGAGAAAAAAAAACGAAGCAGCATTATTGCTTGAAGTTGGCTCCGACATGTGTGTATGGACAATGATGATATGGGGACAGCACCAATACTGGCACGGTGGAGGGTTTTGCAGAGTTTACCCACCAATGCGAGAGTTGCATTGAAGGAAACTAAGCAAAACCATAGCTTACGAAACCGATGCACATTGAAGTCACTGGGTCATGAAAACACAGTGGAGAGGTCCCACTAGAGGTAATGGAATTATAGGATATCAAAGAATTTGATGGCTCATCGATCCGACCTCCACTTGTCGAGTTATGTCAAGTTCGAAGTCACATGAAAATGTCATTTAGGGACACTTGGTCACTCTCGGTCCAGGATGAGAAGGTAATTGTTGGGCATGGTAAGAGCATGATTAAAAGGTTGAAGAAGGACTTGGGAAGTCAATTTGCAATGAAGTATTTGGGTCAAACACAACAAATATTGGGCATGATGATTATACGTGACATAAGGAACAAAAAATTGCTATACTGCTCAAGTGTCATACTCCATAGTGAATGTCATGTGTTTCTAGTTCCCTCTCTCAACTTGCAAATTGCTCACTAAACCCTAGTTGGTGCATGCAAATTGGTGTTCATGAAAGCCTAGTTAGTGCATGCAGGTATTGGTGATCATGTGTTTCATGAAAGCCATTCTTCTTGAATTGGTCTTCCCTTTCTTCTTGGTTACTTCTTCATGGCTATAAGGTCCTGCATCAATGATGTCGCTGCATTCATCATATTACTCTTCGTCTTTGAACTATCGTCACTTGTTCTTCAAAACAAGTCTCATCCTTCTTTGCTTGTAGGTGATTTTACGCAATTTTTCCTGCAAGTCAAATGCATTAGTTGTATGGTTATAAACATTTCATAAGGCATATTCAAAATGGAAAATTCTTATGGATAAATATATGATCATGCAACTATTTAAGCCAATACAACATTCATCCATATCTCATAGAAACTTTTCTAGATGCCTTCCATCTCTACCGAGACAACATTGAGATTGTGTACTAATCCAATATGTTAGAAAAGAGGTTTCATTCTAAATAAGAAGCAATGGAGAGTTGTATAGCACCATGAGCTACTTACCCATCACATGCATATTAGTAGTATACTTTCATTAATGCAAACATTCTATCATGCATAATACATTAGCTGAATATAAACAAATGCATAACAAAACAATATCATGAGATGACAACTGAATAGTTATCTTTATTTGTTTCGTGGGTAGACTACTTCTTGAGCCTTCAACTTCATCATCTTCTTCATTCATAATAGCATCATTTCTTATCCAAATGCTAACATGGATAAGAGTTTCTTCAAGAGTTGAGTTCTTCATATTCCTCATCTTAAGGGATATTCTTTGGATGGTGAGAGCTTGATCTTCCCATATTAAAGAATGTCATGTCATATCTTTAAGTATCAATATCTAGTGAAATTAGAGCTATTCTTTACATGAGGATATGTATTGCATGCATAGGATATTGCATGTTGGTAAGAATATTGGAAATTATATATTTATAATGAACCAATAATGATAATCATTGCTTTGATGTTGGCATTAGTGGCAAAACCAACAATGACATGGACCCGGATGAATATGTTGCTGATGCTGATGAATGAGACCATCAACCCTATGGAGAAGGGGTAAAGCAACAAGTCCAGGATAAAAGTTGGTGAGCCAATTCTGCAATCTCCTGCAAAGGACCAACCAAATTGGTCATGTCAAGGGTGTAAGTAAGAACCATGCAGGTAAGAGTTTGCTTATGACAAATTCCATGGAGTGGTAAAGGTAAGAGACCTCATACCATGTGGATATTTGAATATAAAAAGGTGTCATGCCTATATATGTTGATGATATTGATTATAATAATGCATCCTATATGAATTAGTCATGGTTAGGCCATGCACGGTATATTGAATGCAAGATAGCATGAATGGATAGGCATTGGAAAATTTTTATGAACCTTGTAGTTATGCAATGGATGTATGCCTATGAAGGGTGTGAATGACTGATTGCATAAGTGTAGGTGCAATGTTGTGATGTACTGCATGAATGCATTGAGATGAATGCATGTGATATGTGGACTAACTAATGACTGAAATAGTGAATTGATGATAATTCAGGAATCATTTCAGAGGTTGTTATGAATGCAGGATAGTCATGATCAGTTGGCTGCCGGAAATGCTCTATTGAAGAGCAAGGTGGTATGAATGATACGCCTGTGAAGTAAGGAGTATCTAAACATTTCCTTTAAAATGCATGAATGATATGACTATACCTTGCAATGTTAGTATGATAATGATTGCATGAAGTAAATGAGTTTGGTAATATTGATGTGACTAACAGCTGGAAGTATTTGAATTTTATAAATTCTGAAAATGATTCAGTGATGGTTGTAGCAATGAAAAGGTTATATACATCCAGACTTACCAAGTATTTGGTTGATTGAAGCTTATGTTTTAGGTATATTATTCGGGCATGGCAGTGAGAGGTAAGACCCCGACCAATGCCAGAATCTACCATGTGAAAAATCTTATTAAATTTGAATTGTGAATTTCAAATTTAGGAAATTGCTGACAACTACTAGTCACTACTGGCTTGCATAAGATTGTGTTTGGATGTTTGAAGCTTATGTTTCAGGTAGATTATTTCGGGCATGGCAGTGAGAGGTAAGATCCTGACCAATGCCAGAATCTACCATATGATATGCATAATAGGTTGTTAAAATTCAAAGTGTGAATTTCGGATTTGAGAAATTGCTGACAACCACTAGCCACTGTTGGCTTGCATGAGATTGTGTTTGGTTGATTGAAACTCATGTTTCAGGTAGATTATTCGAGCATGGCAGTGAGAGGAAAGACCCTGACCAATGCCAGAATCTACCATGTGAAAGAACCAAACTTTATGAGAAGAGTCTCATAGTTGTAAAAGTAGTTGGTATGCATAATGGATTGTCAAATTCGAATTGTGAATTTCGGATTTAAGAATTGTTGACGACTACTAATCATTGTTGGCTTGTATGAGATTGTGTCAGGAGGGACGCATAGTAAGTGGGTATTCATGATTATGTTAGTAAGCATAAAAATATAATGGGCATAGTAGTGCTGCTTACAAGAGACCCACAATTGAGCAAGTCAATTTCTGTAGTAGATAGAATTGCAAATTCTTAGTGAATTTGATTGCTAATGTCATTGCTTGGTTATGGAACGATTAATTTGGATTGTAGTATCAGGTGATGATTGACTGTTTGGCTATTTGATGAATGTGTCAGGGGTACACGCTGCAGGAAGACCATGTGAGATGGCCTGCAGAAGCCGAAATTCATGGGAAGGTTTTCCCTTATCTTGGAAATGGGTTTCGGGTGAAACGCCATTGGGCATTTTGAAAATGTCTCGTTTGCACTGCATGTTTGGTAAACAACATGAGTGAGATGGTATAGATTATGTTGGTGAGACATGTGTGGATATGAAATGTAAAAAGGAAGTAGGGATGGGGGCTTGGTTTGCTTAAACCTGGTGACTGGAAACCACACAGACAGAGCTAGAGGGCTGGATTTCTTCTCCACAACCCCGGGATAGCACTGGAAAGGGAATGCAGGGCCTGAGGGACTGAGTAGCAGAGAAGGGACTGATTCCTTGTGTTGGGTGTATGTGGGTGTCTTAGAAGTTAGGCTAGTTCTGGTGTAGGTGTTCCTAGCTCTGCAGCGAGCTCATCAGCTTAGCATTTAGCCTTTCCCAACTCCTTGATGGTGCCTAACAGATAAATAAAAAGTATACTGCGACAGCAAATGGATAAGTGTTCTGTAACCCTTGCTAAGAATATGCATGTTTAATTATTAATTTTATATACAGAACATGTTTTGATTTATTTCCATGATGACCGATTTCTTGAGTATGAATAGGGCTTACGTGGCACACACCGAAAGAGAGTGCACACTTTTCTGATGTTGAGTCATGAAAGGGTTTTCAATATTGATTACACCCTAGGGAGTGGGCGCACTCCTGGTGTCTCAATACTTGATAGTGAATGATGAGGAATGTGATTATAGTTTTTGAGCAATAATGCTGATAAGTTTGCTTGTATTGCTTGTGTTACTTGTGTTGACAGACTAAAGGTCAAGGTAAAGGTAAAATGGTAAATGGTTGTTGTGGGGGAGTTGCGGAGTAAGGGTTGTTGCTGATATAAGTGTATAAGTGTGTTGATATAAGAGTATGATGGGCTGTGATATGCCTAAGGATCCATAGTAGATCCTAGACCTGGAAATGGTCATGATAAAGTTCCAATCCCAATTGACATGAGGATGTACTGGCTGGACATTAATTATTTGATGTTGTGGATTAGTCGGCGTGCTGACCTAACATCTAAGTCCATAGGCGATCCCAAGGCTTGCAAGGCGAAGTAGGATCCTGTGGACGAACGAGGAAACGCACAATACATATAAGTATTGGATTATTTTGCTTATGAATATACATGTGTATATGATATGGATATGATGTTTTAAGCTCTTGTTCTAGAGATAAAACTAATGAGAATAAACTAAACATGTGAATCTATTCAATGTTGGATATAGGTATCACTGGAGGCGAGGACTATGAGAGCATCCTAGGGGTGCATGTGGACATGTGACTGTCCTAGAAAGCTTGGGTTGAGCGGTAATGAAAAAGGTGCTAGTAAGACGGGGGAGTCCTAGCAGCCGAGACAAACCATGTGGAGAGACTCCATGGTTTAGAGGTCTGGAATAGACCAAAGACACTAAGTGTCATGACCAAGAAGGATTGGTCCAACATTCACAGTGAAGTGAAAGAGGCTGAGAGCATGAAAAGCCACAGTGATGGTGTGGGTTCCAGGATGGAACAAAATAAAGAGGGGAAAAACTATTACTGCTCTCTCTTGCCTTTTGATTATATATATATATATATATATATATATATGCTTATGCATTGTGAAAACAAAATATTGTTGAATGCATGAATGACTGAGAATGAAATGTGTGTATTTGCTTAAGTAAATTGTGAATGCTGGAATGGTTAATTCCCTGCCCAAGAATGGACATGAATGAGCTCATGTGCCTGTTGGGGAAGGCATGAAAAATATGAAAGTTTCCTTGATGAAACTTGGACTGTCATGCCAATTGGGTAATTAACTGACTAATTTTAATGTCTATATTATGCTTGGTTTGATAGAATTTCAATGGTGCATTTCACAGGTGAGAAAAGTGATACCTGGTGGTGCACATTGATCATGGCAGCAGATCAAAAGTTGTTAGACTTAGCTGGAAGTCTCCTTCAAATGATTGCCAAGACCCAAGAAAATCTTGGGGAGATGCTCAAGATACAGAGAAGGTAGAATGAGATGAACCACCAGATTTTGCAAGACTCTATTGGTTTGCAAAGGGAGGTGAAAATCCTTCTGGGAGCAATCGACAAAGGAAAGGAAGGTGGATCAGCAACAAGACAATTGTCCAAGAAACCCGATAGGAAACAGTCCAGGCATGAAGATTCAAAGGAAATTGAGCATGTAAAGATGAAGCAGCCAGTGAGATGCTGGACATGCGGATGGACATCATTTACGCCGGGACTGCCCAATGAGGGAACATGATGAGGGCAATAGCCACAAAGTTCCTAGACTTTGGGATGCGCTGAAAGCTGAGAACCAGCAGGAGAAGTCCATGGAAGCCGAGAGGCTTGGTATTGAACGTTCAAAGTAAATGATTGAACGTGGGACAGATCTGCAATTTTGAAATTTTGATGTGCAATTATATATGTATTGTATATATATGTAATGGAACACCGAGGACGGTGTTACTCCAAGGGGGAGGGGAATGTAATGTCCCCAGTTTCAACCCTGTTTGCATGATGTATATATTGTAATTAATCGTGGTGGGGAGCTAAAGGCAAAAGCCCCACCATCGATTTGGTTGCGTAGGTTCGGCAATGGGGATAGTTGCTGATGGTATGTCGTGCTATTTGGCACATTATAATTCGGCATCATGTAAACACGCACATCAAATAAAACTAAAACTACAACCAGCTATGGCAGTGCAACATTGAATGAAAAGGGTGTGATTCCAAAGGATAAGGGGTGGGGGATGTCAAACCTTGGTTTATGGGGGAAAAACCCATGTGTTGCCACCTTGCTTGTTTTTCCACCTTTCTTGTTTCACCAACCTCTTCAATGGCTTGGTTTTGTTTGTTGGGGGCAGTTATGGCTGGTGGTTGAGGCAGTTATTGCCTTTGGGAGTGGGGTGACAGGAATGTTAGTCCCTTTCCCACACGCCCACTCCACCCATGACCGATTCACTCCACGCTTGGTCTCCACCTTCTCCAAGATTCCATTCTTCCATTTGGTCGGCACCTTCCTCACGTAGAGGTCAGTTCTGTTCACCCTCGTGCAGGATCTCTGTGGTCTGCCCACTCCTCACATTGGTTGTTCAACCGTGTGCATGAGAGGAGCTATTCACTCTCACACAGGAGCGGAAGTCTTGCTCATCCTCACGCGTAGGAAGTGGTTCTGCTGGATCTCACGCAGCCAGGAGAGGAGCTACTTATCGGTGGTCATTCACGTTTTCCTACGGAGTGGAATCGGGTATGTTTTCCTTTGCGTTTTGTGGTCTGGTGCAAGTTCCCTCGTGCACAGACTGTTTGGGGTCGTTTTCCCATGTTGTGAGCCGTCTCACTGATTATGTTTTGGAGGATGTTGTCTTCCCCACGTTTTGTTGGCTGTGGTGCTCAAATTCATTTTGGGCCACTATGGATTTCCAATCCGTTGGTTGAGTATCCATCTATCCACGCTGGGAGCTGGCTTATCCTTTTTTTGGGACTGTGTATAGTTTCCATCGTTGGCACTGTGAGCTGTGGCTGTTGATTTCCACAATCGTTGGCTGAGTTTCCCATGGCTATGCTGGGAGTGCTGCTTACTATTCACTGTGGGCTGTGGATTGATGCTATCATTCATTGTGTGTTGGTGGCTGCTGGAGTACCCTGGTTTTGGGTTGCAGTTGAGTTGTTTTCGCCATGTTAGGGCCAAGAAAAACTCTGAGTTTCCTTGTGGGCTTGAGCTGTGGCTCACCTTTCGTTTGGGACTATCACCGGTTGACTTGCCTTCTTCACGGGGCTATGAAGGGATTGTTTTGGCTGCTGGTATGCAGTGGTTGGTATTCGGACTGTGCTGGCTTGGAAACCAACTAGGGTTGACAAATAATGATATGGAACTAGGGTTTAGTGAGTAGCTTACAATTTAAGAGAGGGAACTAGAAACATCTGGACATGTACAAAATGGAAACCAACTAGGGTTTCATGAACACCAATTTGCATGCTATCACTAGGGTTGACAAGTTATGACATGGAAATATGGTTTAGTGACCTCTTTACAAGTTATGAGATGGAACTAGAAACACATGGGTGTATGTACATATTGAAATCCAACTAGGGTTTGTAGGGTATGATGTTAGTATTGTAGGGTATTGTAGGGTATCATGTATGTTAGTATGGTATGATGTTAGTATTATAGGGTATTGTAGGGTATGATATGGCATATATTACACATGCATGCATGACTTAGTGTTATGATGTGAGTGTATGGTATATTACAATGTTATGGTATGATGTTAGTGTCATACGGTGATGTAGGGTATCTTATTGTATGTCAGTCTGGTATGATGTTAGTATCATAGGGTATTGTAGGGTATGATATGGTATATTACACATGCATGCATGACTTAGTGTTATGATGTTAGTGTATGGTATATTACAAGGGTACGGTATGTTAGTATTGTATGATGTTAGTATGTTATGTTATGGTATATTATTGTATCTTAGTATGGTATGATGTTAGTATCATAGGGTATTGTAGGGTATGTTATTGTATGTTAGAATGCTATGATGTTAGTATCATAGGGTATTGTAGGGTATGATATGGTATATATTACACATCCATGCATGACATAGTGTTATGATTGTTAGTGTATATAATTTAGTTAGTGTATGGTATGGTTATAATGTTAAAAAGTTGAGGATAGCCATAAATTTAAAAAGTTAATGAGTAGTAAATTCTTCCTTTAAGTAATGGAAATTTATAAGTTAGCACACATGTGAACCACACATATCATTATATCACATAGGTGAACCACACATATCATGTTCCAAGATCAAGTCAACCATATATGTATAAATTTGAACCTTGCTTTATATTATATATGTATAGAAATAATGTTACAAAAATTGTCATTCCACATGGCCATAATACAAAATAGTGGATCAAAAAGTACATCTGTGTGTATATGAACAAAAAGTTACATCTATTTATCCCCCCTATACATTTATTCTAGTTATCCCCCCTTTCCCTACCACTGCCAATGTCTTCGGAGAAGTCTAGCTTTCTTTTCCTACTGCTCACTGGTGAACCCCATCACTGAACAAGAGGGATAGGTCGCATCAGTGGAGACTGTAGAAAAATGAAATTTTGTAAGTTAATTTACCCACTTTTAAAAATTCTATGTACATTTGTTCAAATTCAAAAACCAAAATAAAATTTTTACTTACTGTACATGAGTAAGTAATGGTGGGTTGTGGTCCCTCACTAACAGCGACCCTGATTGGGTGCTCTTCAAGCACCACTTTCTCACTATCAAGCTGCATAAAAAAGATATATATGCCAATGTCAAAAAATATACATGTACCTTGGGGGGGAAGAGGTGGGTCACTGATTTGGGTCTCTTCGAGCTGGAAAATTAGAGAAAGCGATACACAAACATAAAAAGAAAGCGATACATAAACGTACCTGCTGGATCATCAAATGTGGGTCACTGATTTGGTGCTCTTCATGCACCGGTGCCTCACTAGAATCCTGCATAAAGTAACATACATGTCAATTTCAGATAAATTAGTGAATCAGAGACATATATACTACATGGACAAAAAATTATGTTACCAAAGAAAGCGAAACATCTATGTACCTGGCTAGGGGGAAGTGGTGAGTTGACAACAGCCTCGCTTCAGTTCTCTTCAAGCACCACTGTCTCAATATGTTCCTGCATAAAGTAACATATGTCAAAGCAATACATAAACCTAAAAAAAGTACAAAGAGAAAGCACCAAATCAAGGAAATCCATACATAAACATACAATGAAAGTGATACATAAACGTACCTGCTACCTTGTCAGAGGAGGTGTGTAACCAGTGGATCGATTAACTAGCAACGAGAGAAAATGAATTCTACTTATACTAGCGAATAAGCTCACTTTTTAGACATATTCATCAAACTCATGTTCCTACGTACAAAAGGATACAGATACAATTAGACAATTTCAAAAAATTAAAAAACTACATGTTGAATCATTAAAATCACAATTAAAAGAAAGCGATACATAAACGTACTTGTTGGTTCGTGATAGGTGGGTCATCAATCTGGTGCTCTTCAAGCACCGGTGCCTCAATAGAATCCTGCATAAAATAACATATGTCAAATTCAGATAATAAAAATAATATTAGACGTATATACTACATGGACGAAAAATAATGTTTTCAAAGAAAGCGAAACATACATGTACCTGGCAGGGGGGAAGAGGTGGATCGACAACAACCTCGCATTGGTGCTCTTCAAGCACCAAAGTATCAATGGTTCCTACATAATGTAACATATTTCAATGTCAGATAATACACAGAAAATGAGACATATACATGATGGATGAAAAATGATTTTTCCAAAGAAAGTGAAACATAATTAAAAGCATATTTAAAATAATACCTATGTTTGGGAATCTACCTCTGCATGAGAGGGAATAGGTTGAGATTCAATGTACTCATCCTGATCACCCTGCATAAAACATGTTGTATCAAAATTAGGATGTATTGAATGTTACAATCTCTAATATAAATATGTAAATAAAGTTGACAAATCAACAAGTATAGTTCTTACCCCTAATGGTGAAGAACCAAACCCATATGCAATATTAACATCCGCATTAATGTTCTCAACATTGATCGACGGACTATGTGACTCGGGTGTGCCATGGGACACCAACTATATATTTGTTCACATAATTTGTTAGATAATTAAATAGAAATAAATTGCGAAACAATTGAAAATTGTGATATGAAACAAAATATAATGTGAAAATAATGAGTTTTACTTACAAATCGAAGTAATCCATCGTCCTAGAAGTCTGAAGTAGGGGCATAGCATATGCCTTGACACGATGTGCAAGGGTGTGGGGTAACACGGTGCTTTCAATGCTCTGCATCTCCTGTGTGATCTGTAGATGGGTCGGCCTAAGAAGTGCTAGCCCCTTGGTCTACATTGCCTTGGACATCAGTCCCATGCTGCAGCAATGTATCTACCAAGTCAAATAATGCCTCCTGTGTATCCTCAATCACAAGACCCACAGGAGGATGTAGCTGAGAGGGTTTTGGTGTGCATGGAGGGCGTGGCACATGGTTAGGATTCGTCCTAGCCCCTTCCCTATCTTAGGGAATCCCATGACCAACACCCTGGAAGCCTAAGATATTGAAGTAGTTAACATGTTTCCCTAGGATGAATTCTACATACAACTTCCAAAGGAAATAAAATGGGATGTCCCTATTAACATGAGGGTCTTCATTGAAGACCATATACCAACGATGCATCCAATTGGCCTTTATATTTGGTTCAATGCACCAGTCTATGGAAATATGTGCTCAGCTGGTGGGTGGAACCAATTCGGTGCTAGGGTCCCGGAATAATGAAAATAATTGTTCTTTTGTAATTTTAAGGTCTTTGATGTCTTTATAACTCAATCCATCATAGTAGTATTACCTCCTCGATTCTCTGTACAAGATAATGTTGTACAGAGCTCCTTGGGCATTGGCAATTGTGTTTTTTATTGTGTCCAATGCACTGGCTAAAGACTATCTCAAATGATCCCCCCTCTAATAGATGAGTTAAGGCACCTCAGTGACACCAAATGCACAATAATCTGTGAGTTTCGATCGTGTTCCCCCTCCGGGTTTGGGTTTGGGTGTTGATGTATTTGTAACTTCAGATGTATTCATCTGTATATCTTATGTATTGTACCCTAATGTTTATTGCGGGATGTGTCTATAATTTTTTTGATTCATGTCATGCCCCGATGTTGCAATCAGTATTTTCTATAATGTAAACAAGTCATGTCAAGTCATTGTGGGTAACCCTCCTAAATTTGGTGAAGGGTTAAAGTCCCCGCAATTGTGGGGTCCTAGGGTTATTAGAATATCCTAGAGAAGTCGGACCTAGTTGAGTCATTGTAAGTTGGGGCAATAGTCCCCACCATTGTGTTAAGGATAACCCTCCTTGTTGGCTGAAGGAGGCAAAGTCCCCACATGTTGTGGGGCACTAGGGTTATTAGACACTCCTAGAGATGCCGGCTCTAGTAAGTAATTTTTAAATGAGGAAAACATGTTGGAGTGGGTTTCAAGTGAATGAAATAATATAAATAGAGAGTGAGCCTCTCTATTTATCACACACACACTCACTCATTGGGATGCATGAGTGAGGGGAGAAGTTGCTAGGATCAAAGAGAGAGACTACTGTTGTCGAGAGATCATGTTAATGTTTTTTGAGTTTTACTTTTGGTGCTAATTCTATCTCTGAGGAAGTTGTAGGGTTTTCTCCTTTATGATTTTCCTTAGGAAAATTTTTGTGTCTCTTGTCTCTTATGTTTATTGTTGTGCATGTTATTCTCTCAGTTAAAGATCCTAAGATCATAATGCTAGCTTGAATGATAAAAATCTAACATGGTATCAGAGCTGACCTGAGAAGAAGACATTATGAAACTATAGAAGCTAGGGCTTCTTAATTTTTGGGTCTATCTCCACAATCCATCAGCAAAAGTATGCTAGGATGACTCTCCATTGAAGGGCGCATCTTTCTGTCGAAGTGGAATTCGATTCTGAGCATTTTCAATTTTTGGTGCAGGAAATTAGGGATTCTTACAGAAGAGGAATTTTTGAGTGATCCCAGCATAGGATTTCTCTCCTCATCAAAATTGAATTTTAGAGACCTGGGTTGAGATTTTTGGTTGGATGAAATTCCAGGAAAGTCAAACCCTAGTTTGACCTTGAGCTGGAAAAACCCTAAAATCGTAAAACTGATAAGTTTTGGTACATTCACTATATATTGGGATTGGAGAAGGCCCAGGATGAAGATATAGTCCTTATTTACACTGTATCCAAAATTCAGCCTCATTTTCTCTATATTCTGGGAGATATGATTCCTCCAAGTTAGGGTTCCATCCTCTTCCAGGATCCATCCTTAAATAGGACACCTGGGGATAATTACTATCTCTTGGGATACAACGATCCAAATGAAATTCCCAAAGATTTTCCAGAAAGGGCGTAGACTTTAATTTCTGTGGTCTGAGTTTCAGTCCCAAAAGATGAAACAGTGACATGTGGCAGTCTATACAACTTCATTGTTCTTAACAGTTCTAAAATAGGTCACCTTGGGAAAACGATCATAAGTCCCAATTGGTGAAACCAATTCTGATGAAACCTATGGTTTTGGAACAAGGACAGGTGAGGCTATGTCAATGCAAAGTTTCAGACACAAAGGAGAAGTAATTTTTGGAGATACCATAGAAACAGTAATAGGAATTTCTATAGAAGAAATTGGAAAACTAGGGCTTCCTATTCCATGAGCTTCCCTCCACTGTTTTCAGAAAAGGAGTACATTGGAAAGCTCAACTTGAAGAGACTTATCTTTATATCCAATCAAATCTGAAGTATTCCAAGTTTTAAAAATTAGGTTTTCTCTGACAAACCCTAGATCAGCCAGCTCTGGAACGAGGACGGACACCTCAAATTAGTAAGATCTAATCTTTTGCTATTTTCATTTGAGGTTCTCACTTCCAAGTGATCTATCACATCGGATTGATGATAATCTTGGTGAAGTTGACAAATTCCAAGCATGGAATTATATGATCCCTTTGAAGAAAATGAGATGGACACCTACATGAGTAGAGAGGTTCCAGTTCCAGAGGGAGATGAGCCTCAAAACCTTACACAAGAAGAACTTGGTTAAGGCCAAGAAGATCATTGTTGATTCAATCACGGATCAACTTGTCCCACAAGTGTCTTCCCTAAAGACACCAAAGATGTTTGATTCCTTGACCAAGCTATTTGAAGGAAATAACATAAATCGGAATATGACCTTAAGAAACCAATTGAAGAATGTGAAGATCCAGAATGTAGAGACCATACAGTTATACTTTATGAGGGTCTCTCAAATCAAAAAACAGCTTGTAATGGTAGAAGAAGAAGTGGAGAATGCAGAAGTTATGATATCCACCTTGAATGGCCTCCCATGATCATGAGATTCATTCATTCAAGGAATGTGTGCCAAAAGGAAGTGATTACTTTCAGAAATACTCTGGGAAGAGCACACACAAGAAGATGCTCAACTCATAGTAAGATAAAAGAATATGGGAAGATCAAGCTCTCACCATCCAAAGAATATCCCTTAAGATGAGGAATATGAAGAACTCAACTCTTGAAGAAACTCTTATCCATGTTAGCATTTGGATAAGAAATGATGCTATTATGAATGAAGAAGATGATGAAGTTGAAGGCTCAAGAAGTAGTCTACCCATGAAACAAATAAAGATAACTATTCAGTTGTCATCTCATGATATTGTTTTGTTATGCATTTGTTTATATTCAGCTAATGTATTATGCATGATAGAATGTTTGCATTAATGAAAGTATACTACTAATATGCATGTGATGGGTAAGTAGCTCATGGTGCTATACAACTCTCCATTGCTTCTTATTTAGAATGAAACCTCTTTGCTAACATATTGGATTAGTACACAATCTCAATGTTGTCCCGGTAGAGATGGAAGGCATCTAGAAAAGTTTTTATGAGATATGGATGAATGTTGTATTGGATTAAATAGTTGCATGATCATATATTTATCCATAAGAATTTTCCATTTTGAATATGCCTTATGAATTGTTTATAACCATACAACTAATGCATTTGACTTGCAGGAAAAATTGCGTAAAATCACCTACAAGCAAAGAAGGATGAGACTTGTTTTGAAGAACAAGTGACGATAGTTCAAAGACGAAGAATAATATGATGAATGCAGCGACATCATTGATGCAGGACCTTATAGCCATGAAGAAGTAACCAAGAAGAAAGGGAAGACCAATTGATATTAAAGAATGTCATGTGTTTCTAGTTCCCTCTCTCAACTTGCAAATTGCTCACTAAACCCTAGTTGGTGCATGCAAATTGGTGTTCATGAAAGCCTAGTTGGTGCATGCAGGTATTGGTGATCATGTGTTTCTAGTTCCCTCTGTTAACTTGCAAATTTCTCACTAAACCCTAGTTCCATCTCATACCTTGTCAACCCTAGTTGGTGCATGCAAGTATTGGTGATCATGTGTTTCTAGTTCCCTCTGCTAACTTGCAAATTGCTCACTAAATCCTAGTTCCATCTCATACCTTGTCAACCCTATTTGGTGCATGCAAATTGGTGTTCATGAAAGCCTAGTTGGTGCATGCAAGTATTGGTGATCATGTGTTTTTAGTTCCCTCTCTTAACTTGTAAATTGCTCACTAAGCCCTAATTCATCTCATTATTTGTCAACCCTATTGATAGCATGCAAATTGGTGTTCATGAAATCCTAATTGGTTTTCGATTTGTACATGGCCATGTTTTTCTAGTTCCCTCTCTTAACTTGTAAATTTCTCACTAAACCCTAGTTCCATCTCATACCTTGTCAACCCTAGTTGGTGAATGCAAATTGGTGTTCATGAAATCCTAGTTAGTTTACAATTTGTACATGGCTATGTGTTTCTAGTTCCCTCTCTTAACTTGTAAATTTCTCACTAAACCCTATTTCCATCTCATACCTTGTCAACCCTAGTGATAGCATGCAAATTGGTGTTCATGAAAGCCTAGTTGGTGCATGCAAGTATTGGTGATCATGTGTTTCTAGTTCCCTCTCTTAACTTGTAAATTGCTCACTAAACCCTAGTTCCATCTCATTATTTGTCAACCCTAGTGATAGCATGAAAATTGGTGTTCATGAAATCCTATTTGGTTTCTGATTTGTACATGTCCATGTGTTTCTAGTTCCCTCCCTTAACTTGCAAATTGCTCACTAAACCCTAGTTCCATATCATACCTTGTCAACCCTAGTTGGTGCATGCAAGTATTGGTGGTCATGTGTTTCTAGTTCCCTCTCTTAACTTGCAAATTGCTTACTAAACCCTAGTTCAATATCATACCTTGTCAACCCTAGTTGGTGCATGAAAATTGGTGTTCATGAAAGCCTAGTTGGTGCATGCAATTAGTGGTGATCATGTGTTTCTAGTTCCCTCTCTTAACTTGCAAATTGCTCATGAAACCCTAGTTCCATCTCATACCTTGTCAAACCTAGTTGGTGCATGCAAATTGGTGTTCATTAAAGCCTAGTTGGTGCATGCAAGTATTGGCGATCATGTGTTTCTAGTTCCCTCTCTTAACTTGTAAATTGCTCACAAAACCCTAGTTCCATCTCATTATTGTCAACCCTAGTGATAGTATGCAAATTGGTGTTCATGAAAGCCTAGTTGGTTTTTGATTTGTACATGTCCATGTGTTTCTAGTTCCCTCTCTTAACTTGCAAATTTCTCACTAAATCCTAGTTCCATCTCATACCTTGTCAACCCTAGTTGGTGCATGCAAATTGGTGTTCATGAAAGCCTAGTTGGTGCATGCAAGTATTGGTGATAATGTGTTTCTAGTTCTCTCTCTTAACTTGCAAATTTCTCACTAAACCCTAGTTCCATCTCATACCTTGTCAACCCTAGTTGGTGCATGCAAATTGGTGTTCATGAAAGCCTAGTTGGTGCATGCAAGTATTGGTGATCATGTGTTTCTAGTTCCCTCTCTTAACTTGCAAATTGATCACGAAACCCTAGTTCCATCTCATACCTTGTCAAACCTAGTTGGTGCATGAAAATTGGTGTTCATGAAAGCCTAGTTGGTGCATGCAAGTATTGGTGATCATGTGTTTCTAGTTCCCTCTCTTAACTTGTAAATTTCTCACTAAACCCTAGTTCCATCTCATTATTTGTCAACCCTTGTGATAGCATGCAAATTCGTGTTCATGAAAGCCTAGTTGGTGCATGCAAGTATTGGTGATCATGTGTTTATAGTTTCCTCTCTTAAATTGTAAATTGGTCACTAAACCCTAGTTCCATCTCATACCTTGTCAACCCTAGTTGGTGCATGCAAATTGGTGTTCATGAAAGCCTAGTTGGTGCATGCAAGTATTGGTGATCATGTGTTTGTAGTTCTGTCTCTTAACTTGTAAATTGCTCAATAAACCCTAGTTCCATCTTATAACTTGTCACCCCTAGTGATAGCATGCAAATTGGTGTTCATGAAAGCCTAGTTGGTTTCCTATTTGTACATGGCAATGTAATTAAATGTATATTAAACTAAAAACATCAAGTAATGTAAATTTCAACAACTCGAGAGCTTGTTATTTTTCGAACTCTATTTGTTGGTGTCTAAAGACACCATTCTTGGCGCTTCCAATGTGCTGTAGAAGGTGTTTGTATCCTAGGAACACGAAAGGATAGATAGTAGTAACATCATAAGAAAGAAAAGAGAACCTAGTTAAAATGTGCAAACATGATTTATAGATAAATCACCTGAGGTTGTACTATCGTGTTTATAGTGTCCAGTATCCTCTGAACAATATTATGTTTGTGAATGGTATCTGTCAATCACAGGTTTATTACATTGGGAATAAAGTAAGGCTAAATAATTGAAATTGTGCTTCATAATTCACTTTAAAGGTTAAATAACGCACCTGACAATGCTCTCATACAAGTAGGCCATCCGAATCATCTCTGGTGCTGATGGTGTCCATCAATATTTCGTACTCTATATGAGGTAGCAAGTATCGTACATGTGACCTATTGTTGTGACCAAGTGTATACAGCTTGATGTTTATACCAACTACTAGGTTGGTGAAGTGGTATACAATAGCTCCTGGTCTATAATCCTGATATACATACCCACCCTTCCTTTTCTATTGTGATGCAAGTGTCAAGTACTCCCCTTTTAAAACCATCGAGCCAGTTGGGAATTCAATATTTTCATCATCTGTAACAGGTTCGAGAATTGTTTGTTTCCCCTCTAAGCAATGTGCTAACCAATAGTCAGAACCCCATTCATTATTTTTTGGGGCAACCACTGCATATATCTAACCTGTGAAAGGAAATAGGTCGAGTTAACAATACATTTTGTAAATAAGGTCTTGCATTTCTAATTTCTACATAAATTAAATTCTACATAGGTCGAGTAAACAATACATAAATGCATTTTCTTATTTAGGTACTACTCATGTACCTGCTTGTATGAGATCCGATATGTGATCATAGTCTATAGAAATATGTGTCTGATCATCTTCCAAATGGTCTATTTCATTGACCTCGTTGAAATTGGTGCCAAGTGTCACTCGATCTCATGTATCAACAATATCCGTATCCTCACAATCATCCCATTCACCGATGCTACAGGAACTGCAAAAGCAAGCCTTCAATCTTGTCCAAATTTGTAGGGCCGAGTTATCTAAGCTTCTATTTGAATGAAACTATCGAGTTCCATGCATTGTGTTCACCTAATGTGTTTGTGATCGCTCAACATTTGTCACCTCCCAGAATATTCTTTGCACTAAGTGTTTCCTTGTTGTGTATTCTCCCATGACAGATGCACACCATTCGACTATAGATGCAACATCTCGAAGGAAAGAACCTATAAAATTCATCTATTCCCTTCGAAGGGCAGTTTTAATGCATGCACCAACACCATCGTTCTCTCCTTTTCCATGACTAGTTTCAAAATAGTTCCATACATGTGGCACCTTGTATTTTATGTGCAACAAACACAACCATTCAAATACATGTGCATTCTTGAACTGTCCAGCACAACCATCTGACCAAATGAAATGACGATAAAATGGTATATCCATAGCTATCACATGATCATAGAATAATTTAAAGCAATGTTGCACATAATGGATGTCATGGGTTTGATCATCACTTATGTAGAAGTGACTTTATTTCAGTATCACATGATTCTCTTCATTACTATCTTTCCCATGTCGATACGTGATATGCACCATTATGCTCACCTGCTCTGAGTGATAGTATTGACTTTGAATTTCATTTTGTGGTTGTAGGGTGTAATTTTCCGCAAAGTCAACCATTGATAGTATTGTTCCGAGAGGGAAGGTGTCCCGACATATTCTGAATTGCTCATCTTGCCACCGGGCCATATCGACATGTTGAATGTACTATTGGATCTTTCCACGAAACTCTGGAATGAAATCACATACTCGCACCTGGTACATGAATATTAATATGTCAATAAAACACATAAAAAATGTGTACATGAATATTAATATGTCAATATTCAACAATTTACCTATGAAGTCACCAATTTATTCTTCCTGCTTTCTTTCCCATCATGTAGCTGATATGTCTCATACTGATAGTTTTGCTTCTCGACAATTGAATTCCCGAATGCTTGATCTTCACTTTCATGGATGCAATCAGACCATAATGATAGATGATTGTTGCAAGAACCGTCTACACATTGTTTTAAGTAATGTGTCTACCCATCTTTCCTCGAACACATTATGCTATTGATGAAATCTTTGGATGACATTGGAGGTACTGTACTTGAGCATTCCTGCACATGGTTAGGATGCAAAAAATGACATATATGTGCAAATGTATGGTAATATAGGTCAAAATTTATGTGGTATCTACAACAGAAAGTGTTCCAAATGGTATTGATTCTAACATACCAAGGATTGCATTGTTCAAAAGATGTTTTCCCGAGCCTTATCTCTACGTGGGAAACTCTAAACATCTCGAACAATTGATTTTGTGTCATTTCAAGATAATGTTTAACATGAGGTTCATTGTTTGTAGAACCCCTACAATGTTTTAACACATCATTCGTGTTAGAAGAAGGCCTAGTGTTATCATGCCAAAACGTTTGCAATAGGCCCTTCACTGCTTCGACTAACTTCATGTCTTTGCAGGGCAACCTACCACTAAATGCCCATAATGTTTCCATTTGTCCCTCTACATCAAGGTTGTCTCTTCTTACTGAATATTTTTTAAGTATCTTTGGATGTAAAGAGCACAATTTGTGATGTGCATTTAAGTAAACGACATTGTCTTGTGGATATACATACAATTGATTCAGCCAATACACGACGAGCCACATTATAGTATTGTGAACGATTTTTTTTACCAATCGATGCGAATGCAGCAGCAAGAGATTTAACAATGTGATTACTTGATTCGATATTCTTCATTTTTGTTATGCCTAAATTTCTTCTAACAGTTGCCATATTTCTATATTTAAGCAAAGCTTAAAAAAATTGGCATTTACTAGCTTTGGATTTGTTATCAAAATATTGTTTCATTATTTGAGAACAATGACGAAGGGTAGTGCGCTTAGCCACCTTACCTTCCATGGAAGTCAATCCGCTCTCGTCCACTTGTATTCGTTTAGGAGTTCTCTTTCGTTTTGATGCAAAATTTGTTGCCGTTTGAAATTCTGGAGTGATGTTTACATTCACTATAGGATGACAACTTCGATTAGGATATTGAACCATCGACCATGGTTGTTGCTGAGTCACATTTGCATCAAGAGTAACATAATTGTTAAACTCTTCACAAGATTGTCCGTTTACTAATGGATCAATAATATCAACTTTCGTATAACCAACTTCCTTTAATGTTGCATTATCTTCCTCAGCCTCTACGTCAGGTATTTGTTGAGGGGGAATGGAAACTATTTGCTCATGTAATGAATGCCGACGATTTCTTGAATCTTCCCTCTTTTTTTATTTTTTTATTTTCTGCTTCTTCCAGTGTAAGCACCTTCCTTGCTGACTTTCGACCTCTATTACGTACATTCCCCATTGAAATCCACCCAAACCTGTACAAAACTATGGAATTATGTAAGTAATGATTAAATTGCACGTTGAAGAGTTCTCTATGCGCGG
>LPNX010577927.1:916997-947257 GCA_001517045.1 Pseudotsuga menziesii
AGGGTGTCCTGTTCCAATCTACAGCCAATTGTCATTTATCCTCGTACATTACCATTTCTCCCACTCCAGTCCACGCCCTCTCCCACCGTGCCCCCTAGTATTCTAGCCAACGTTGATGTGGCTACATCCTCCACTATGCCATCCACCCGAGCATCGGAGAAGGTTGTCTAGCCCACTGCCTTGCTTGCCACCCCTGAGGGCTAGTTGATTGTTCCACCTTCTAGCCCTTAGGACCATCCTGTTGTGTTCATGGTGAGATTCATTAGTTTATGAAAATCTCATGCAATATTAATGAAAATTATCGTAGGCATTTAATTGTATGATTTATCTTATTGTTAAATGTTGTATGGTGGCATTGCCGAGAGACTTGGATAACAGAGGAGGGTAGCGCGCTCACCACTTACGGTCTCGTCTCAGGTGAGATATTTAAAATTTGAAAACATAATTTTGATTTTTAAATTGTGTTTTATACTTGTATAATTTCCTGTAGGAGTTGAGATTTGATTGTTGTCATTTCAGAGCCCAAGGGGAGGTGGTTGAAGCGGCCAGAAGAACCGAGCTTCCTCTAGCTCGAAGAAGAGGAAGATCGATTTTGGAGGTGCGCCTAGGAGCTCCGAGGGTGGGTAGGAGGATTGAGAGACCCTCCTATGTACACTATCCATGATGTGGAATTTTGGCATGAGTTTCCATATTTTGTATACGACACGAGTTGCCATTGTATAGACATTGGGAATGGTGTTCCCTTTTTCACTACTACTGTATATGATTAGAAATTTTTGTATATCAATATATAATTTTGTACTTCTTTATATTACTTTGCCTATTATTAGATATTTTCATACATTATGTCGAATGCAGTAGTAGTTTATAGTTGATGCGCTTGCAATACTTATTTTTAAGCAATAAAGTCTGTATGTTCACAGTAAAATGTATAAAAAATTTAACATTGTAGGTTAGTTAACAAAAAAATACACAAATGCATAAACGTGTACAATAACAATGATAATTGAACTCTAACTCCTATAGAACATGTTGTAGCTGTAACCTTTTTCCCAAATTTCTAAAAAATTTTGGACCATCCTTTTGTTTTTGTCTAGCAGGTTTGTTGATTTTGTTTGACCTTGAGAAGTCAGATGATTGATTGATTATTTTTCCATTGTTTTAGAGTTTAAATAAACTAATATTACTGCTGCCCAGCCATAAGTCTTTCGAGCACTTAACATTTTTTTGATTGTTCGATGATTTTCTTATCGCTATCGAAAGTCTGTTGATGTGTGAATCGGGGCATTAGTCTTCTATATCGCCGCCATTTTGGAGGGCAAATAGAGAACGTGCCAACGGATAGTTCTTATTCTCACCGATTCTGTGGTTTTATTGCTCAAACGTTTTGCTTTTCGATGATTTTGTTTTCACTATCAGACTGTTTTTGACAAGCGTTCGGGGTTTTAGTCTTCTACGATGTCATCATTTTGGAGGCCTTGTTGTTTGTCTCACCGACACTGCGAAGTATTTTGTGTCTCGAGGTTTCGATGAGTTAGTTATTAGTTGTTCTGATCACTGACGGTTTTTTGATCCGTGGAACCTGCAGTCAGTTTGTTATCTGTTGTTGCGAATGTTGATCAAATTTTTTCTCCAACACTTAGTGAACTATCCTGCCGATGCATTCGTGGTTCCAATCTCCGATACGTGACTATGGCGGCGTTTAGTGCTTTATATCGTCGACATTGCAAAAGCCTTCAGTTTTGAAGTGCCGACACTGTGGAGATGCTTAGTTTTAAAGTTGTCGATCCATAGCGCTTAGAGCCTCCGATCACTGAAGTTTTTATTTGACCGCAGAACCTGTAGTCTATATGTCTTCTCCTGTTGTGGTTGTCTTGTAAACTATCCTGCCGATGCATTAGTGGTTTTTCCCACCAATAAGGTTTTTCCCACCATTTTTTTTTACCGAAAGGTCTATATATTAGGGTGGGGTATTTGTTTATTATTATCTTGGTTGAAAAATGTGTCCACTCCGTCCTTGTCGAATTGAGCTGTACTGCCGTGCCCAGCTGTCCGGATTTCATTTGATTGGTTTGCTATCGTGGAGGTTCTTGGGTCGTCTCACTAACTACACAGCTTGCTTGCCAAGTAGGCCAACCATGGTTTCTCCTTTCTCTTGATTTTATTGGTCGTTTTGGGAACTAGGGTCTTGCGCTGGTTAGGTTTTCCTACAGTTGTGTAGTTAGCCATTTAAAATGAAATTTTATCCTTGCGGCATGAGGTATCAGTTAGTTGGATAGTTTTGGTGGTGGGGGTTTGTTGAGCCTATGTTTTGAGCCGTTATGGATGCTATATCCCATTTTGAAGGATTAGGTAGTTGTTGCAGACAAGCGTTACACTGTCTCCATTGACTATTTTGGGGTTGTTTATGGCCATTCGGGGGAAGTTTCGTTTTGCATATGCGCTTACCCTATTTTTTATGAAACACCGGAAGGTTTTTTGATTTTTGGACAAGTTGGGGATTTCTATGTTTTCAATCACTGGATAGGGCCTCGCATTCGAAGTTGAGCCTTACTGATAGGGTGGTTCATGTTTAGCGAAGAGTTAGAATGTAGTCCGGTTTAAATGATGCGTTTTCTATCAGGGTTGCATTTTAATGCAGACAGTGGAATAAGAAGATTTTTTTTTCCTTGTCATTTTATTTTATGCATTAATACTATGTATAGTTTATCTATGAGAATGCATATGGAAGAGGTAAATAGGATGTACAGTTTTTCTTAATTATTGAAACACTAACTAAAAGCTTAAATGGTCTAAGAAAATGTGGTCTTTATGACAGGGTAATTTTTTCAAAGGAGATATGTCTAAAAGATAAAAGAAGAAGGCCCCTATTGCTGAGGTAGAACCAGAGGTGGAAATCATTACCAAGGTGGAGTACATATATGAAGATACCAAGGCTACCACCAGAGTCGAACCAGACTATAAATGGGGTGAGATATACATGATGATTGCAAATCATAATGTGCCTGATGTAGGATTTGAAGAGTTGACTATTTATGCAAATATCAAGAAATCAGCTCTTATGAAGGTAGCCACAAGACCAGAGTTGTTCCCATGCTAAGAAGCGCTCGGATGGATTCTGCCTAGGGGAGATGTAACTATGATGATCCTGGAAAATACTACCAAATAGGGCTATGCTGCATATAGTCCTGCTTATGTCTCAATGGCATATCACTTGCCTCCTGCTCAAATTTACTTAACTCAAAGCTGGTTGAAGGAGACAAATTTGGACCTGGTTGAAACAGTCAAAAGAATGATGATACCAGGGAAGAAATTTTGAACTAGGCCATCAGGAGAATATGATATAACCACTCTCTAGACCCCTTATAGATTTATAGCACTGATGCTGAATAGAATTTTTGGGAGAGCTCAGAGAAAAATCTTCAGATTGGGATGGATACCAATCATCTTCTATGTGGCCACTCAAGGGACCATATTCAATTGGGAAAACATAGTATCCAATAGCCTCTCAACATGCATATCTTCATCTTTGGTAGGGGTATCATAGAAGAATTCAGAGTTCTACATGAGCTCTATCTTAGTTGACTGTATATTATGTACCCAGTCCTTTCCAGCCTTGAGGTGTAATTGGGATAGGGACAGGACCCCTGTATACACTTCATACAAATTATTTTGGGCACACAAATACTATAACCACTACAAAGAAATATGTGAACACTTCATCATGCCTTTGTACACCTTGATTTTCCTGACTGAATGCAATTGCATGTTAGAAGAATCATTCAAAGTTATTGAAGAATATGAGAGTTATTATCTGACTGATGAGGGGATGTATATCAAAATTTATGGTGGCTCTAGGGAACCTTCTCTACTCCCTAAATATGCCACTGATTATGTGTTACATAAAGAAGTAGTCAGGAAGGTATACTTTGATGGTGTTGGAAGCTTCTTGTTTGAACATAAGAAGAGAGCATATCCTGCTCCAGAATTCATGCAAGAGATGGAGCACTTCCATTTTGGTGAAATGAAATTTCACCGCAATGACTCCCAAAATAAAGTTGCAGAGCATTGCAAGGAAGCAAATGTTCATTTCGAATACACAAATTTCTGGGACAAGGATGAAGAAATCTTCAGAAATGCAAAGAATATGACTGCATTAAAGAAGAGATTTAAATAGAAAATCACCATTGTAGGCGGAAAGGGAAAAAACGCACAGAAGATAGCTAAAGAAGAAGAGGCCAGAAAAAGAGAAGAAGATGCTAGAAGGCTAGCACAAAAGGAAGAAGGTTGGCTAAAGAATGAAGAAGAAGAAAGAAAGAGAGCTGCAGAGGAAGCAACAAATAAGGAAGAGGAGGAGAGAAAGAGAAATGAAGACGCATAAATAAAGAAAAGACAAGATGAAAGTGGGGGTCTAATATTGGCAATATCTACGAAAGATCAACATACTACTGACCCGATAGATACATAGGATGAACATGATCATACATACCAAGGGCATGGACAAGATAATCCTAATTCCCAGGAGTCTGCTGCAACTTCTGGTAGCACTCAAGGGAAAGCTGTGTTTTCGGGAATGAATTTGATAGATTTCATGCAAAAAGAAGGAGAAGAGGTCCCCGATCTTAGCACCATTTTCTATGAGAAGGAGAAGAAAAGAATTTTCAAAAGAACTGAAAAGAAGGTTGAAACAGGAGGACAATTAGGAAAGATGATAACTAAGAAAACTGTGGTGTATGGAACAGTTTCAGATCCATGACTGATAGCCAGAGTTGGGGTGGCATTAAACTAGACCACTTAAGACAATATAGATAGGCTTATGACAGACCTTTAGCAATCGAAAAAGAATGCAACACAATTAAAGGAAACTTTGAAGAAAGAGAGGTATGAAGGTCATAAGTTAAAGAAGAAATTTGAGGATGTGCAGAATGAAGTGAGGACTTCAAAGATAGAACTCCAGACTCTGGAGGCAAACAAGATGGCTTTAGAAGTCTCAGTAGAGAAAATATAAAAGGATGCTCAGAACAGCTTAGCAGAACTACAGAGGCTATAGCTAGAGCATCAAATGTTGAAAACTGAGAAAAATGACCTTCAGGTGTCCTACGAAACCCTAAGTGCAGAAAAGGTCCAGTTGTAAAACATGGTCATTGAGTTAGAATCAGAGAAGGCTGCCATGGAAGAAAAGGAAAAACAATATCAAATGCAGGTAGCAATTTTGGAGGGACGGAATGCTTCATTGATAGCATCATTGAAAGATGTTATCAAATAGAAGACAGATGTCCAGCCTTTGAAGGAGCATGTTCTAACTCAGAGAAGAAAGATCCACCATATGCAATTGTGCATTAAGGAAGAAAGGTGTAATATTGTACAAATAGATAGCAGATTAGAAGAAAACTTAGACCCCACTTCATATTTTGTAGACAGATATCAAGATATTTTGGAGGTCTTGACAGGAAGGATAGTGTCGATAGAAACAAATGAGGAAACCCCTGCGGAGCTTCTAGCTAAAGATCAACATAGTTTAAAGCAGGATTATGACTTATTGGAGTTTGCAATAAATACTGTGGAAGAATTCAAGAAGACAGTAAATAAAACGAAAGGGCTATGTGTTGAATACTACAGAAGAATGTTGGTCACATACAATAGATGCCAGGTTTCTACAGTTAAAAGACTGGATGTGATACCATAACATGAGCTCTTCATAGAACATCTACACAATAGGTATTAGGAAGATGAGCAAGATATCCAACAAGTCAATGATCTAGATGAACATTTTCTGAAGAATGTAGTGGCTCATGCAGCAGTAAGTATCCGCTTACTAGAAGACTAGTTGCGGCTGAGTGCAGCAAGAGTAGAAGCGGTTGAGAATCAGGTTGCTAAGTATGAAATAATTATCTGTTTCCTTGAACTCGATTTTGAATGCATAGCAGCAGAGGCCCAAGCGTGGAAAAAGTTCATTAATGACCAAGCAGGGCCCTCTTCATAAAAGTGTTTTATTAAATTTTGTTTTAAAATGTAATATATTGTATAAATCATGAGAACTCACTACAAGACAACATTTTGGGATTGAAAGGTTGGGGAAGGCCAAAAGTCATTTGGGGGCAGCCCAAAGGTTTTGCTTTTTTGTATAAATATAGGAGAGTTAGATGTAGAAAAGGGGATTTCCTAAGCAATTTTTGAGATTATATTGTAAGAAGAACTATTTCCTTTTGCAATAAATAATTACAAGTTTCTGCTGGAGAAAGTTTGGTGGAATGTTTCAAATGCTTTGCTATGGATCAATTGAATGTGAACTATTTCATTTTCAGCTTATGTCCATTAAATGTGAGATCGTTATAACTCATTGCATTACTGTTTATCTTATGAATGTCTTATAGTTTATTCTGTGAAAGTTTCACTGTGAGTAATGAAGGTTTTCATAAACAACAGGCTATCTTGTTGTTCATATATCTATTAATGTTCATGTGTTCTGAAATAAGTAACATCTATCTGTAATTTTTTCTTAATGCATGCGCATAAATACATTACTCATAGATAACTAGTACTTTTGCTTTGTAGGGATAGGTTAGTTAGTTGTAGTTATTTTTTTCTGTTTGTTTGTGATTTAGATGTGAGAGAGTTAAGATGAGAGGTAAGAACCTGCGCATCACATTGTGACACTACCCGTTAGCTCCATCAAGATGCATTTTTAGATAGGCACTTGCACATCATACATAAACACAAAAAACTAAAAACATACACCGTGGATTGGGCCTTAACCGGTAAAACCTTTTAATTTGTTATTTGATCTACGATAACCAAACCGTAAACCAGACGGATTCCCCATACCAAACAATAGTGAGCTAGTTGGGAACGTTTATTGGGGAGAATCCCTAACTGTTGTTACCTACAATTTTCCAGGCCTCAATAGTTTTTTGGCGCTAGAAGGAGGGCCGCTAATGCATGTCTGGTCGAGGAAACCTATTTCCTCGAAATTACTCCACTGGTGACAGTTCTGAAAGTAGTTTGTTTCACAAATCCACTCCTAAAGATAAAGAGAAAGGGTATATGTATCCAATTGATAACGAAGTATTTGATGATTTGAGAAGAATTAATAGGGCATATGCGAAGAAGATCGGATTATTGCCAATTATTCATGTCTTACCGAGAAGAGAATATCGGAAGAAAGATAGTCCTCATTTAGAAGATTCAGTGTTGGTAGAAGACCTTGAAGAACTGGTAGAAACAACCCTACAGGAAGTTGATACTATGAAACTATGAAACGAGAACTCGACACAGTTCTCATTTTTCTCTCTCCTAATTTTAGTAGCTATTATTAGCTTCGTTTCAAAAAGGGTTGATACCAGTATCACACATTTTCATTTTGAGGCATTTTTTGGGCATTTGAATAATCTTTGTCGTAAAATATTTTTAATTTCTATTTTCAAGTGTTTTTTTAGAAACTTAACAAAATATCATACATTTAGAAGCATGTTATAATGAAAAACATATACATTTTGCAATTTTTTATTTAAAATAAGACATTTTTATGGACAAAACAAGATATTTTTATTGACAAAATTGTAAAAAATTCGAGAAAATAAATACAGTTAAAGCCATATTTAACAGATTTACAGATATTTTTTGTATAAAAATGATACACTTTTATATTATTTTCCAAAAAGTGACCATTCACATGAATTCAAGAAAAACTATACCATATATATGTAAATAACATATTAAAAACATTATATATAGAAATTTTATTTCTAAAAAAATGTGTGAAAGTGAAAACATTACCAATATATCTTATCAAAAAGTTGTCAAGGTTAACATTTTCTTCAAGGCATGAAACTATCATGCAATATCATGCAGGCCAAATTCTTCATCAAAATTGGAATTTTCTAAACCTGGATTTCTTCATGGACATCAATGTCCTCTTCCATTAGGTCTTCTATGTCTTCAAGATGCCCAAAGTGCTCCTCTACAAACATCCCTCCTAATAGGGGTTGAAGCTCTTTTAACATCTTCCGCACAAGTGTTTCATTAAAATTTAGAAAAAGTACATTAAAAAAATGCATCGATACTACATTAAACTAAATTGGTCAATATAAATGAATGCAAATAACCAATTCAACTTATTCAATGCATTTATTCAACTTTTTCATGATCTCTATTCATGTCGAATTATTTTTACCCAATGAATGCAAATGACTTATTCAACTTATTCAATGTGTTTATTTTTGTGAATAGAATAGACATAATGGGTTCGTGCTTATGATGCCATGTTCATTATTGTCACAAAATATAGTAAATTGAGAAAAACCATGTTTTTTATTACAATTGCATTTATTCAAATTATTTCATGATCTCTATTCATGTCTAATTATATTTACCCAATTAATGCAAATGGCTAATTCGACTTATTCAATGGGTTTATTTTTGTGAATATACATAATGGCTTCTTACGAATGATGCAATGTTCATTATTGTCACAAAATATAGTAAATAGAGCAAAGCCATGGTTTTTATTACAATTACATATTTTAAATTGTGTTTTTATGTTCTTTTCCATGATGCCATGTTCATTATTTGAAATGTGGAACACTGTGGTGATTGTTTGAATTTCTTGATGTTTCGCGCATAATAGTTGAGCCATCATCAGGAGATATGATGAAGGTGTTTGCCTTGCTTTTTTTGACCCAAGGTTTCAATAAATTAATAGTAGTGAGGTGAGGAAAGATAAATGTTGGGTCAGTTTTTAGGTTTGAGGTTAGTGTGTGGACCGTGAGTTGAGAAATTTTCATTTCATTATATGTTTTGTTTTATTTTATATGTCTTAATAAGTTAAAACAATTATAATCATTTAGTTTAATAATAATGATTTACTAATGGTTTATAGTTTAGGTTAAGATTTTTTTAATAAGGGTAAGAGAAGAATTATTAAAACAAAAATAAGTTAAAAAGAATTATTAATAAGTTATAAAAAGTTTATTATCAAGTAAAAAGTATTTTTATTATTAAATGAAAAGTTTTGTGCATGATTAAATTATTAAAATTTAGGCTTTTATTAAGAATTTGTTTTTTTGTTTATTTTTTTATTTTGTAGTGTTTAAAAATATATAATATAAATGTTTATTTTCTTATAAAGACAAATGTGATAGAATATATTTTCGTTCTGGGATAAAGCCAGTCTATAATATCGTATATGAAAAACCGCCATATGTTTGTCTTAACTTCCTCTCCTTTCATAAAGGCTAAATATGTATTAATATATGATGATGCCGGTCGAATTGCTACTGGAAATGCTCTTTTTTTTCTCTTGGAAATACTTCAAATGATGTGTTGGTTCCACCGGTTATGTTGGAATGAACTTGGTTCGATTGGTGCTTCTGTGGATGCTGGGAATGATCCTGGTAATGCTGGGAGGATGGAGCGGAGCTCCGCTTCATTGGTGGCCAAAGAACCGCCCTCACTGGTGGCGTGATTCTGAGAATCGTGCCACCAATGAGGGTGGATCTTTGGCCCCCAACGGAGTGGAGCTCCGCTCCATCCTCCCTCTTCCCTAACTTTATCTAATTGTAGTATATATTGCAATATAATCCGCTTTTAGTTATTGTCTTATCTTAAATCAATTTTATAAAACAAGTAGATTTTCCTTTATTTTAAGTTTATTTATAAGCTTAAATACGTACAATAAAATAATCGTAGAGAACGATATCAAACCATAGGCATATTCCAATATATCCCATTTTGAATTATTGGCATAACTTAGACAAATTTTAGACGGCTTTACTTTAAATTTACTATTTTTAAACTTAAATATTTACCATTTATTATTTTAAAATTTAATTTAAATACTTAAAATAGGATAAAATTATAGAAACAAATCAAAGACTATGAAGCTCTCACCTTATTTTCTCATAAAAAATTAGAAAGTGTTAGAAACATTTGTTATATTATATTATATTATATTTATTTTGTTGTTTTATTTATTATATTGTATTTATTTTGTTGTTTTATATGTGAATGGTTTTATAGAAGGGCATAAAACTTTAAGCTATTCATTGTTTTTTGTTATTCATTATTTTTATGTATTTAAATAAAATATGTAAAGGTGCTAGACAAATGAAACTAATAATGCATCACCACATGGTAGAATACTATTAAAAAAATAAAAAATAAAAAATAATATTGGAAGACACCGATTTCAGTGTGTACTTAAATGTAATGAAAGCATCGGTTAACAATGTCTAAAAAAACCTGAGAACTCTAGATGGTGCTCTAACTTTTCATAGGATTAAAGAGTAAGTGAACGCATTAGATCCGTGTTTGTATGAGGGAAAATCATACATTGGTCCAAAGTCAAGGGAAGCAAGTAACGTTTGCTCTTAGGTTATGATTATTGTTAGTATATGAGGTCATATAATGAATTGAATAATAATTCCATTCACGACATTATATAATGGATAGAGTATCTTATCAAATTTTGCTTTATTTACATGAATATGACATCATTAAATAATGGATTAGTATAACAAGGTATTGTTGTTTGTATAATGAGTGGATTCATGAGAGTACATTATGACATTACATTACATTATGCCATTTTTTTAATATAATGTTATTGGAGGATTTAGGGGGTTAGGGGGCAGTGTTTTTAATTTTGTAAATGTAGTGTTGTTGGGGGGTTTATGGGGTTAGGGGCGAGGGGTTGTTTAATTTTTTTTTTAATGTAATGTAATGGGGGGTCATGGATTTAGGGGTTTAATTTTATTTATTTATTATATCGAGTTGTTCATCTGCAGAAAATATAGATTTTGATGGGGTGTGAGAATCCATGGATGAGTTTGAATAATTTCACATGAAACATTTTAGATGTATTTTACTAGTATGATGTTTGTAATTGAAACTCTAAAGGAGTTTTTGATCATTTATATGAATAATTTGTTCTTGTAGGCAATAATGTATGATTTCATTATGAATCAGAGCATAATTTGTTTTATTTTAAATGCTTAGAGTGATTAAATTATTTATGAAATATTTGTTTTTGTTTAATATACAAGTGTTAAAAAAGTTATAATTTATCTCTTGAAGAAAAAAATCTTTTTGCAATTTAGGGGTTGATTTCAAAGTTTTTGTAAACAACAGTATGTCATGTTTAGGTCATGGCTCTATTTTTTACCCCGGAAAAAAAACGTCTATACTAGTATCAACACTTTTCTATTTGGGGGGTGTTTTTGGAGTTTTTTATGCAAAAAACATCATTTTTATGGCTAGAGTTCTCGTTCTTAGTATAAATTTCTCGTTTCATAGTGAAACTAACTGCAGAATTCATGCAGGAGATGGAGCACTTCCATTTTGGTGAAATGAAATTTCACCACAATGAATCCCAAAATAAAGTTGCAGAGCATTTCAAGGAAGCAAATGTTCATTTCGAATACACACATTTCTGGGACAAGGATGAAGAAATCTTCAGAAATGCAAAGAATATGACTGCATTAAAGAAGAGATTTAAATAGAAAATCACCATTGTAGGCGGAAAGGGAAAAACCGCACAAAAGATAGCTAAAGAAGAAGAGGCCAGAAAAAGATAAGAAGATGCTAGAAGGCTAGCACAAAAGGCAGAAAGTTGGCTAAAGAATGAAGAAGAAGAAAGAAAGAGAGCTGCAGAGGAAGAAACAAAGAAGGAAGAGGAGGAGAGAAAGAGAAATGGAGAAGTAGAAATAAAGAAAAGACAAGATGAAAGTGGGGGTCTAATATTAGCAAGATCTAAGAAAGATCAGTAGACTACTGACCCGATAGATACAGAGGATGAACATGATCATACAGACCAAGGGAACAAACAAGATAATCCTAATTCCCAGGAGTCTGCTGCAACTTCTGGTAGCACTCCAGGGAAAGCTGTGTTTTCTGGAATGAATTTGATAGCTTTCATGCAGAAAGAAGGAGAAGAGGTCCCCAATATTAGCACCATTTTCTATGACAAGGAGAAGAAAAGGATTGTCAAAAGAACTAAAAAGAAGGTTGAAACAGGAGGACAATTAGGAAAGATGATAACTGAGAAAATTGTGGTGTATGGAATAGTTGCAGATACATGACTAACAGCCAGATTTGGGGTGGCATTAACCTAGACCACTTAAGACAATGTAGATAGGCTTATGACAGACCTTGAGCAATCAAAAAAGAATGCAACACAATTAAAGGAAACTTTGAAGAAAGAGAGGGATGAAGGTCATAAGTTAAAGAGGAAATTTGAGGATATGCAGAATGAAGTGAGGACTTCAAAGATAAAACTACAGACTCTGGAGGCAAACAAGATGGCTTTAGAAGTCTTAGTAGAGAAAATAGAAAAGGATGCTCACAACAGCTTAGCAGAACTACAGAGGCTACAGCTAGAGCATCAAATGTTGAAAACTGAGAAAAATGACCTTCAGGTGTCCTACGAAACTCTAGGTGCAGAAAAGGTCCAGTTGTAAAAAAGGGTCATTGAGTTAGAATCAGAGAAGGCTGCCATGGAAGAAAAGGAAAAACAATATCAAATGCAGGTAGCAATTTTGGAGGGACGGAATGCTTCATTGATAGCATCACTGAAAGATGCTATCGAATAGAAGATGGATGTCTAGCCTTTGAAGGAGCATGTTCTAACTCAGAGAAGAAAGATCCACCATATGCAATTGCGCATTAAGGAAGAAAGGTGTAAGATTGTACAAATAGATAGCACATTAGAAGAAAACTTAGACCCCACTTCATATTTTGTAGACAGATATCAAGATATTTTGGAGGTCCTGACAGGAAGGATAGTGTCGATAGAAACAAATGAGGAAACCCCTGTGGAGCTACTAGCTAAAGATCAACATAGTTTAAAGGAGGATTATGACTTATTGGAGTTTGCAATAAATACCGTGGAAGAATTCAAGAAGACAGTAAAGAAAACGAAAGGGTTATGTGCTGAATACTATAGAAGAATGTTGGTCACATACAATAGATGCCAGGTTTTTGCAGTTAAAAGACTGGATGCGATACCAGAACATGAGCTCTTCATAGAACATCTACACAATAGGTATTAGGAAGATGAGCAGGAGATCCAACAAGTCAATGATCTAGATGAACAGATTCTAAAGAATGTAGTGGCTCATGCAGCAGTAAGTATCCACTTACTAGAAGACCAGCTGCGGCTGAGTCCAGCGAGAGTAGAAGCGGTTAACAATCAGGCTGCTAAGTATGAAATAAATATCTGTTTCCTTGAACCCGATTTTGAAAGCATAGCAGCAGAGGCCCAAGTGTGGAAAAAGTTCATTAATGACCAAGCAGGGCCCTCTTCATAAAAGTGTTTTATTAAATTTTGTTTTAAAATGTAATATATTGTATAAATCATGAGAACTCACTACAAGACAAAATTTTGGGATCGAAAGGTTGGGGAAGCCCAAAAGTCATTTGGGGGCATCCCAAAGGTTTTGCTTTTTTGTATAAATATAGGAGAGTTAGATGTAGAAAAGGGGATTTCCTAAGCAATTTTTGAGATTATATTGTAAGAAGAACTATTTCCTTTTGCAATAAATAATTACAAGTTTCCGCTGGAGAAATTTTGGTGGAATGTTTCAAATGCTTTGCTATGGATCAATTGAATGTGAACTATTTCATTTTCAGCTTATGTCCATTAACTGTGAGATCGTTATAAATCATTGCATTACTATTTATCTTATTAATGTCTTATAGTTTATTCTGTGAAATTTCCACTGTTAGTAATGAAGGTTTTCATAAACAACAGGCTATCTTGTTGTTCATATATCTATTAATGTTCATGTGTTCTGAAATAAGTAACAACTATCTATAATTTTTTCTTAATGCATGCGCAGAAATACATTACTCATAGATAACTAGTACTTTTGCTCCGTAGGGATAGGTTAGTTAGTTGTAGTTATTTTTTTCTGTTTGTTTGTGATTTAGATGTGAGAGAGTTAAGATGAGAGGTAAGAACCTGCGCATCACATTGTGACACTCCTCGTTATCTCTATCAAGCTGCATTTTTAGATAGGCACTTGCACATCATACTTAAACAAAAAAAACTAAAAACATACACCGTGGATTAGGCCTTAACCGGTAAAACCTTTTAATTTGTTATTTGACCTACAATAACGACACCGTAAACCGGATGGATTCCCCATACCAAACAATAGTGAGCTAGTTGGGAACGTTTATTGGGGAGAATCCCTAACTGTTGTTACCTACAATTTTCTAGGACTCAATAGTTTTTTGGTGCTAGAAGGAGGGTCGCCAGTGCATGTCTGGTCGAGGAAACCTATTTCCTCGAAATTACTCCACTGGTGACAGTTCTGAAAGTAGTTTGTTTCACAAATCCACTCCTGAAGATAAAGAGAAAGGGTATCTGTATCCTATTGATAACGAAGTATTTGATGATTTGAGAAGAATTAATAGGGCATATGCGAAGAAGATCGGAGGATTTCCAATTATTCGTGTCTTACCGAGAAGAGAATATCAGAAGAAATATTGCCCTCATTTAGAAGATTCAGTGTTGGTAGAAGACCTTGAAGAACTGGATGAAACAACCCTACAGGAAGTTGATCAACCTTTGAATCAGTTGGGCCCAGATACACTTAACTATTCACCTGTTCATACCCCTATTCAGTCACCACCTCATTCTCCACTTAGATTCATGGCTAATGTAAATGCAAACCAACCAAATCCACCACCTCCTTGGAAGGTTAGGTCACCTTTGAATCTGGCAGCTGCGTTGCATGATTTTCCTCAAGCTTTTGACAAAATGTTTCCTAAGTTTGACCCAAGTGAAAATTTTTTGGTAGATGATCATTTACAAATTTTTTACTTGGCTATAGAAGGAATACGAGTAGGAGAGCATGAAAATGTGGTCTGTAGATTGTTTCCACACACCCTGAAAGGAGCATCAGCTTCATGGTATTTTTCTCTTCCTGCAAATTCAATCATAGATTGTGACACATTTGAGAGAATATTTAGAAGTAAATATGCATTTCAGAAAACTCATGCAGCTTTAATGAAAGGATTATGTGCTTTAAAGAAAGAAAGGAAGGAAAAGGTGCATAAATTCACTCAAAGATTTGCTGCTTATCTAAAATTTTTTACTGCAGCTGATAAGCCATCTGAAAAAGTTCTGATTGAATATTATACTTCAGCTCTAGGGCTTGAATTGGCCATGTTTTCTAAGATATCAGTCAAACCTACATTATCGAAAACTTATGAAGAAGCTGATAGGGTAGAAGCTGAGATGGAGAGCATAGAAAATGATCCTGTGCAGTCGGAAGAAAAAGCTTTTGGTAAGAAACCTTTATTACTGACTAAGCCTAACGATGAGTGATCACAACATTTTAACTGATGTAGGCATGGATAATTTTTGCACCTTTCATCAACCGCCGCATTCTGAGAGGAATTGCCCCCAATGGATAAATTCTATGACATTGGTAATGAATCAATTATTGGACTCTAAACTAACAGAAACTGATAAGGATGAAGAAAAGGACAATCAACCCATAGAAAAACAAGAAGAGGATGCTATGGTTTTATGGGATTATGTCTCAATGTTTGATACAGAAGAGGAAGGTTCTCTGAAACAAGAAGAAACATCAGAAACCAATGTGACAACAAGAAGTCAGAGTTTGTTAAAAGAAGACAATTCAATACTTTCAAAGATCAAGAAACTTCAAGAAAATATGAAGAAGGTACAAAAAAATAATACAACTGGTAAAATAACTAAGTTTTCCATTGCAAGTCAAGATCCTAAGAAAATTAACATGCCTGTTAAGCCTATTGAAGAAAAGGTTGATAATGTCAAGAAGAATCTCAAAACACCTGAGATGGGGTATGTTATTGTGGAAGACATTAAAAAGGCTAAGGAAAATAGCTCATTATTTGAAATGTGCAATGTACCTTAGCAGAAAGAAAAATTGTTAAAAGCACTTGAAGTACCAGAAGAAGAGCTTCGCACTGACAACCAACCTGTAGAAGAAATTGGTGAAGCAAGTGTGCGAGGTAAGTCTAAGTTTAGAACCCCACCATTTCTCCTAAATTTTGAGTTTTTCAACTATAATGTGCACAACTGTTTAGTAGACTCAGGGGCATCAATCAATGTTATGCCACTTTCAGTCTACAAGAGAATTAATGGACATCCTAAAGCATCCACTTGGTAGGTTATTCAATTAGACAGGACAACTGTGAAAGTATTCGGGGAAATGGAAGATGTCCTAATTCACTTATCTGCAAATGAGAAGGTATGTCTGTACATTGATATTATAGTAGCAGACATTCCAGATGCTTATGTATTGTTTTTAAGTCAATACTGGTTGGCAAGGCTAGATGGATACTTCACATCAAATTGGTCACATCTGTGGTTGCCTCATAAGGGAAGTCCCAATCAGATAAAAATATTAAGAGAGCCTCAAATGAAGCACAATGTTACTCAGTTGGAGGTAAAAAATGAACCAGTGAATTATGTGTTGGGAAATTACTTCATTGAATTGGAATCGAGAAATTACCAAGCTGAAGAAGCCAACAATATATCTGACACCTAGCCTGATCTTCTTTGATTTTCATGGGCTGATGAGATTGATGGTAAAATAGTAGATTTAGTTTCAGATGAAGTTTTTAATTCAAGTCCAGTAGAAGTAGATATTTTTTGGACCCTTTTTTTTATGGATCTAAAACATTGGAAGGACCAGGAGCTGGCTGTGTCCTGATTGATCCAAAGAAAAATAAACATTTTCTTTCTTGTAGATTAGAATTTGAGTGTACAAATAATACAGCCGAGTATGAAGCACTAGTTCAGGGACTAAGAAAAGCAATTGAACTAAAAGTAAAAAATCTGAAAGTGTATGGGGATTCTGAAATAGTTGTAAAGCAAATTCCAAATAACATACATTGCATTTCACCTCATTTAAAAGCTTACCAGAATGAAGTGTGGGATTTTTTGACAAATTTTTATGCATTTAATATTGTATCCATTCCTTGAATAAAGAATGCAGCAGCTAACTTATTAGCTACCTCAGCTACAAGGCTTGTACCTTCAAATAATAGATGTTCTATTGAATTACTTTTTAGGCCATCAGTTCTAGACATGATCACCAATCTACAGGTTTTTGATGATCATCAAAAAAATTTGGAATGTTTGATGAATGATGAGACTTTCAAAGGAGCAATAGTCGATGATGAAAAGCACCAAGTTGGACTAAAATTTGACAACTTTATTCCTAAAGGAGTCAGGACCTTAGAGCAAATGTTTGATCTAGACAACAAATTCAGAAGGCCGACAAATACCAAGACTCATAGCTCTTCCTTACAATTCGAGCTGATAAATTTCAGAACTGAAGTTGAACCCAGATATGTAAATTTGGGAAAGTGTTGTTCTCCGGGTGAAAGAAATAAGTTCATTATTTTGTTCAAATAGTACAAATATGTGTTTGCCTGGACATATGAAGAGCTTAAAACATATGACACAAAAATTATACAACATGTCATCCCTATTAGAGCTAGAATCAAGCCTTATCAACAACCTCTGAGGAAGATGCATCTAAAACTGGAACCTTTAATTTAGAGTGAAGTGAAAAAATTGTTGGATGTAAAATTATATTCAAAGTCATACATTTGGAATGGGTTTAGAATTTGGTTCCAGTAAGAAAAAAAATCCTGAGAAATTAGGCTTTGTGTAGATTTCAGAAACCTAAATCGTGCTTCGGATAAAGATAACTACCCAGTTCCACCCATGGAAAAAATATTGCAGATGGTTTCAGGTTTTGAATTATTTTCATTGTTAGATGGATTCTCTAGTTACAATCAAGTATTAGTAGCTGAAGAGGACAGGATAAAAACTACATTCAGAACCAAGTGGGAAACGTTTGCTTACAGGAGAATGCCCTTTGGACTCATAAATGGTGGAACTACTTTCCAGAGGGCCATGGATATAGATTTTTGCAGTATGATTGGCTGTAGTGTTGTGGAATATCTTGATGATGTCATGATATTTTCAAAAAAGAGAGAGGAACATGTATTCCACCTGAGACAAATTTTCGAGCGTTGTCAAAAATATGGTATTTCACTTAATCCTAAGAAATGCGTGTTTGCAGTCATTGAAGGAAAGATATTGGGTCACGTTGTTTCTAAGAAAGGGATCTCCATAGACCTAGAAAGGATTAAAGCCATAGAACAAATCCCTTTACCCCATAACAAAAATGGTATGCAATCATTCATGGAGACATTTAATTTTGTGTGAAGGTTTGTACCAGATTTTGCTCAAATTGTTAAACCTTTGCAGCAAATTGTGAAACAAAGTGTACAATTCAAATGGACTGATGTGGAGAAGAATTCATTCAGTAAGATAAAGACATCTATTGCTCATGCACCATCTCTCAAAATTCCAAATTTCAAAAAAGATTTTATTTTGTACACTTTCGCATCCGATGATTCATTGGCAACGGTGCTTACATAGAAGGAAGATGGGGTAGATGAATACCCCATATCATTTATGAGCACTGGTTTGTAGGGAGCTGAATTTAAATATCCAGCTGTTGATAAACAAGCTTATGCAGTTTTCAAAGCGGTAAAGCAATTCATACCATACATACTTAAGAACTGTACTAAGGTAATAGTTCCACACCCAGCTGTAAGATCTCTTTTTGTACAAAAAGAATGAGGAGAAAGAAGAGGAAATTGGGTAACAAATTTACAATAATATGACCTTGAATTCAAACCAACATCCATAGTTAAAGGTCAAGGACTGTGTAAACTAATGTCTGAAGGTAAAGACAATGAAAAAAACAGTTGGGACAATGAAGCTGAGTTACATATGGTGGATGTTTGTACCAGATTTTGCTCAAATTGTTAAACCTTTGCAGCAAATTGTGAAACAAAGTGTACAATTCAAATGGACTGATGTGGAGAAGAATTCATTCAGTAAGANGTATGTCCTCTATTCACAGCTCCAGATTCCTGGTACCAAGATCTTGTTCATTACCTTCAAGAAGGATATTTGCTAGAACATTGGAATTCCAAGCAACAAAGAGCATTACGCCTCAAATCAGCTTCATATCAGATCATTGATGGATTATTATTCAGAAAGAATTATGATGGAGTTCTTCTTAGGTGCTTAGAACAAGAAGATGCTAAGAAGGTCATAACAGAGTTACATGATGAGCCTGCAAAAGGTCATTTTTACGGAGATACAACAACCCATAATATTCTTAGAGCCGGGTATTACTGGCCCACACTATTTAAAGATGCTCATGCTCATGTCAGAAAGTGTGATATTTTATAGAGGTGTGTTGGAAGACAAGCCAAAGCAACAGGGCCTTTAAAAGTAGTGATGATAACATAACCATCCGAGAAATGGGGGATTGATATCATTGGGGAGATAAAACCAAATTCTTCCTTACAACACAAATACATTTTGACGGCAACTGACTACTTCTCCAGATGGGTTGAGGCCATTCTGTTACGTAAAGTGAATGAAGATGTAGTCATGGATTTCCTACAAGATCACATTATGACCAGGTTTGGGGTTCCAATTTCCCTGGTTTTTGATAATGCTACCTTTTTTTCTTCTATTAAATTAACTGCTTTTGCTAATGAAAGAGGAATTAAATTGCATTATTTTGCAAACTGTTACCCACAAGGGAATGGTTTGGTAGAGTCTACAGATAAGAATTTGATTAGAATTCTAAACTGTAATAGAAAATAAGAGAAGTTGGCACTTAGCGTTACCTAATGCTCTTTGGGATGATAGGGCCACACCCAAGAATTCCTTAGGTGTGTTACCATACACCCTCGTTTATGGAAAAGAAGCTATTCTTCCTCCCAACATTATGTTACCTTCTTCCATATTAGCTCAGGAGTCTAGAGGTACCGATAATGAGATCCTACAGATTAGAATCTTTAATCTTGTGAAGTTGGAAGAGTCTAGGTCCAAATCTAGAGAACAATTTAAGCATCAACAAGAGGTACTGAAACGTTGGTTTGATAAGCATAAAGCTGGAAACAAGGAATTCGAAGTGGGAGATCTAGTTCTTAAGTGGGATCATCTGCATGATGAAAAGGGGAAGCACACTAAGTTTCAACAGTTATGGGTAGGCCCTTTTCTAATTGCAGCCAAGCTTGGCCCCTCAACTTACAAGTTGCAGGATCTACATGGGTGGGAAGAGAACATACCAGTTAATGGTTTAGTTCTCAAACCTTATTTTTCCTGATTTTTATTTCTTGGTTATCTTGTACATAAATAAACTAATTGCTTTGTGTTGTTTTGGATTTATTTTATTTGGTTTTGTTTTTAGTTATATTTTGGTTGATTTTGATAAAGAAGCACAACTTTTGGTTGCATGGAGTCCATCTAAATTATGGAATAACTAAAATCCTTCATTATAAGACTCTGCACTATTGATTTATTTGAAATAACTTCTTCTAGTTTATCAGTTTTCATAAATGGCTATGAACACATTGTAGTCCTACTTAGTCCTTGTAAAATAACTCAGGGTCAAAAGGTCTGGAATACTATTTCGAGGCTCCATCCATCTCACATTTGAAATTTCTGAGGAGGTGATAGCAAAGACCCATGGAGAGGAAGCATGGTAAACAATATATTATATATAAATGATCTCATGCCAAGAATTGAAATCCAAAAAGGAAAATAAGAGTCAAAATCTCCTAAGAAAGCAATATGTATCAAAAAAAAGTACTGAACCATATGAGTACAAGATTGCCAAAGTTCTTCTCCGTCTGTGAGATGAAAATCAATACATATCTCACACAAAAGGACACTATGGATAGAGGATCCTAAATAAAATAAGAAATTCAGAAAGAAGGCATGCAGGAGGACTCAGAAAGGACCAAAAAAAGTCCAAATGCATAAAAGTGCAAAATGGCATGGGAATGAGGAACAAACGAATATTCTTGTTTACCATATGTTACGATCCTATGGTGTCCAAGTTGGGAGCTACCCGAAGACAGAGGTAAAAAATGAAATTCATATCCCTGGCCTCAAAAGAGTTACCTAGACTTTGAAATCTTGGTTTCCATTTTCCCTAAATTGGACTATCATCAATGATTAAAAGTACATACATTTTCCATTTGGGAAATCCAGACATGTAGAAGAATTCAGCATGTTGGTATTTATTGTCAAAATAGTCCGATGCTTAAAGAAGAGGTTGTCCAGAGATCTGTGTTCACCAGGTAGTCGCCAATTGTTGCAGTTGCAACTTGTTTCCAAAATTTCTAAAAAATTTTGGACCCTCCTTTTGTTTTTGACTAGTAGGTTTGTTGATTTATTTTGACCTTGAGAAGTCAGATGATTGATTGATTATTTTTCCACTGTTTCAGACTTTAAATGAACTAATATTACCGTTGCCCAGCCATAAGTATTTTGAGCACTTAACGTTTTTTTGATTGTTCGATGATTTTCTTATTGCTATCAGAAGTCTGTTGATGTGTGAATCGGGGCATTAGTCTTCTATATCGCCATTGTTTCAGAGGGAAAATAGAGAACGTGCCAAAGGATAGTTCTTATTCTCATTGATTCTGTGGTTTTATTTCTCAAACCTTTTTCTTTTCGATGATTTTGTTTTCGCTATCGGAATGTTTTTGACAAGCAGTCAAAGTTTTAGTCTTCTATGACGTCGTCATTTCAGAGGCCTTGTTGTTTTTCTCACTGACACTGTGAGTTATTTTGTGTCTCGAGGTTTCGATGAGTTAGTTATTAGTTGTTCTGATCGTTGACGGTTTTGTGATCCATGAAACCCACAGTCAGTTTGTTATCCGCTATTGCGGCTGTCGATTAGACTATTTCTTTGACACTTAGTGAACTATTCTACCAATGCATTAGTGGTTTCGATCTCTAATACGTGACTACGATGGCGTTTAGTGCTTTATGTCACCGACACTACGGAAGCCTTCAGCGTTGAAGCACTGACACTGCGGAGATGCTTAGTTTTAAAGTTGTCGATCCATAACGCTTAGAGCCTCTAATCGTTGAAGTTTTTATTTGACCATGGAACCCTTAGTCTGTATGTCTTCCACCGTTGCGGCTATCTTGTAAACTATACTGTTGATGTATTAGTGGTTTTTCCCGCTGATAGGGGTTTTTCCCATCGATAAGGTTTTTTCCCACCATTTTTTTTTACCGAAAGGTCTATTTATTAGGGTGGGGTATTTGTTTATTATTATCCTGGTTGAAAAACCTATCCTCTCCGTCCTTGTCGAATCGAGCTATATCGTTGTGCCCAGCTATGTGGATTTCATTTGATTGGTTTGCTATCGTGGAGGTTCTTGGGTCATCTCACCGATTGCATAGCTTTCTTTCCAGGTAGGCCAACCATGGTTTCTCCTTTCTCTTCATTTTATTGGTCATTTTGGGAACTAGGGTCTTCCCATGGTTAGGTTTTCCCGTAGTTGTGTAGTTAGCCGTTAAAAATGATTTTTTATCCTTGCGGCATGAGGTATCAATTAGTTGGACAGTTTTGGCGGTGGGGGTTTCTTGAGCCTGTGTTTTGAGCTGTTAAGGATGCTCTATCCCATTCTAAAGGATTAGGTAGTTGGTGCAGACAAGCGTTAAACTATCTACATCGACTATTTTGTGGTTATTTATGGCCGTTCGGGGGGAGGTTTTGTTTTGCATATGTGCTTAGCCTAAATTTTATGAAACAATGGAAGGTTTTATTTTTATTTTTGGACAAGTTGGGGATTTCCGCGTTTTCAATCACTAGATAGGGCCTTGCATTCAAATTTTAGCCTCACTGATAGGGTGGTTCATGTTTAGCGAAGAGTTAGAATGCAGTCCGGTTTAAATGATGCGTTTTATACCAGGGTTGCATTTTATTGCAGACAGTGGACTAAGAAGATTTATTTTGCCTTGTCATTTTCTTTTATGCATTGATACTCTATATAGTTTATCTATGAGAATGCATATGGAAGAGATAAATAGGTTGTACAGTTTTTGTTCATTATTGAAACACTAACTAAAAGCTCAAATTGTCTAAGAGCATGTGGTGTTTATGACAGGGTAATTTTTTCAAAGGAGATATGTCTAAAAGAAAAAATAAGAAGGCCCCTATTGCCTAGGTAGAACCAGAGGTGGAAATCATCACCAAGGTGGAGTACATATATGAAGATACCAAGGCTACCACTGGAGTTGAATAGGACTATAAATGGGGTGAGATATACAGGATGATTGCAAATTAGAATGTGCTTGATGCAAGATTTGAAGAGTTGACTATTTATTCAAATATCAAGAAATCAGCTCTTATGAAGGTAGCCACAAGACCATAGTTGTTCCCATGCTCAGAAGTGATCAGATGGATTCTGCTTAGGGCAGATGTAACTACAATGATCCTGGAAAATACTGCCAAATAGGGCTACGTTGCATACAGTCCTACTTATGTCTCAATGGCATATCACTTGCCTCTTGCTCAAATTTACTTAACTGAAAGCTGGTTGAAGGAGAAAAATTTGGACCTGGTTGAAACATTCAAAAGAATGATGATACCGGGGAGGAACTTTCAAACCAGATCATCAAGAGAATATGATGCAGCCACTCTTTAGACCCCTTATAGATTTATAGCATTGATGCTGAATAGAATGTTTGGGAGAGCTCACGAAAAAAGCTTCAAATTGGGATGGATACCAATCATCTTCTATGTGGCCACTCAAGGGACCATATTCAATTGGGACAACATAGTATCCAATAGCCTCTCAGCATGCATATCTTCATCTTTGGGAGGGGTAACACAGAAGAAGTCAGAGTTCTACATGAACTCTATCTTAGTTGACTGTATATTATGTACTAGTCCTTTCCAGCCTTGAGGTGTAATTGGGATAGGGGTAGGACCCCTGTATACACTGCATACAAATTAATTTGGGCACAAAAATAATATAGCCACTACAAAGAAATATGTGAACACTTAATCATGCCTTTTTACACCCTGATTTTCCTGACTGAATGCAACTGCATGTCAAAAGAAGCATTCAAAGTTATTGAATAATATGGGAGTTATTATCTAATTGATGAGGGGATGTATATCAGAATGTATGGTGGCTCTAGGGCACCTTCTCTACTCCCTAAATATTCTACTGATTATGTGTTACATAAAGAAGCAGTTAGGCAGGTATACATTGATGGTGTTAGAAGCTTCTTGTTTGAACATAAGAAGGCAGCATATCCTGCCATACCTTTCTGGGTAAGGAGTTATAAATTTTCAAAGGTGAAATTGACTGCAGAATTCGTGCACGAGCTGGAGCACTTCCATTTTGGTGAGATGAACTTTCACCAGAATGACTCCCAAAATAAAGTTGCAGAGCATTGCAAGGAAGAAAATGTTCATTTTGAATACACAAATTTCTGGGACAAGGATGAAGAAATCTTCAGAAATGCAAAGAATATGATTGCATTAAAGAAGAGATTTAAACAGAAAATCACCATTGTAGGAGGAAAGGGAAAAGCCGCACATAAGACAGCTGAAGAAGAAGAGGCTAGAAAAAGAGAATAAGATGCTAGAAGGGTAGCACAAGAGGCAGAAATTTTGCTAAAGAATGAAGAATAAGAAAGAACGAGAGCTGCAGAGGAAGCAACAAAGAAGGAAGATGAGGAGAGAAAGAGAAATGAAGAAACAAAACTAAATAAAAGACAAGATGAAAGTGAGGGTCTAAGATTAGCAGGATCTAAGAAAGATCAGCAGACTATTGACCCGACAGATACACAAAATGAAGATGATCATACAGACCAAGGGCATGGACAAGATAATCCTGATTCCCAAGATCCTGGTGCAACTTCTGGTAGCACTCAAGGGAAAGCTGTGCTTTTTGGAATGAATTTGATAGCTTTCAAGAAGAAAGAAGGAGAAGAGGTCCCCGATCTCAGCACCATTTTCTATGACAAGGAGAAGAAAAGGATTGTCAAAATAATCGAAAAGAAGGTTGAAACAGGAGGACAATTAGGAAAGATGATAACTAAGAAAACCATGGTGTATGGAACAGATGTAGATCCATGACTGACAGCCAGAGCTGGGGTGGCATTAACCTAGACCACTGAAGATAATTTAGATAGGATTATGAAAAACCTTCAGCAATTGAAAAAGAATGCAACCCAATTAAAGGAAATTTTGAAGAAAGAGAGGGATGAAGGTCATAAGTTAGAGAGGAAATTTTAGGATATGTAGAATGAAGTGAGGAATTCAAATATAGAACTCCAGACTCTACAGGAAAACAAGATGGACTTAGAAGTCTCAGTAGAGAAAACAAAAAAGGATGATCATAACAACTTAGCAGAACTACAGAGGCTACAACTAGAGCATCAAATGCTGAAAACTGAGAAAAATGACCTTCAGGTGTCCTACAAAACTCTAGGTGCAGAAAAGGTCCAGCTGCAAAATAGGTTCATTGAGTTAGAATCAAAAAACGCTTCCACAGAAGAAAAGGAAAAACAATATCAAATGCAGGTAGCAGTTTTGGAGGGACAGAATGCTTCATTGACAACATAATTGAAAGATGCTATGGAATAGAGGATGGATGTCCAACCTTTGAAGGAGCATGTAATAACTTAGAGAAGAAAGATCCATGATCTGCAATTGCACATTGAGGAAGAAAGGTGTAATATTTTATTAATAGATAGCAGATTAGAAGAAATATCGGACACCACTTCATATTTTGTAGATAGATATCAATATATTTTGGAGGTCCTGACAGGAAGGATAGTGTGGATAGAAACAATGAGGAAACCCCTGCGGAACTACCAGCTAAAGATCGACATAGTTTAAAGCAGGATTATGACTTATTGGAGTTTGCAATAAATACTACAGAAGAATTCAAGAATACGGTAAAGAAAACGAAAGGGTTATGTGCTGAATACTACAGAAGAATGCTGGTCACATACAATAGATGCCAGGTTTATACAATTAAAATACTGGATGCGATACCAGAACATGAGTTGTTCATAGAAAATATACAGAATAGGTATCAGGAAGATGAGCAGGAGATCCAGCAAGTCAAGGATCTAGATGAATAGATTCTGAAGAATGCAGTGGCTCATGCAACAGTAAGTATCCACTTACTAGAAGACCAGTTGTGCCTGAGTCCAGCGGGAATAGAAGTGGTTAAGAATTAGGCTGCTAAGTATGAAATAAATATCTGTTTCCTTGAACCCTCTGATTTTGAAGACATAGCAGTAGAGGCCCAGGCGTGGAAAAATTTCATTAATGACCAAGCGGGGCCCTCTTTATAAAAGTGTTTTATTAAATTTTGTTTTAAAATGTAATATATTGTATAAAACATGAGCACTCACTACAAGACAAAATTTTGGGATCGAAAGTTTGGGGAAGCCCAAAGGTTTTGATTTTTTGTATAAATATAGGAGAGTTAGATGTAGAAAAGGGGCTTTCCCAAGCATTTTTTGAGAGTATATTCTAGGAAGAACTATTTCCTTTTGCAATAAAGAATTACAAGTTTTCGCTGGAGAAATTTTGGTGGAATGTTTCAAATGCTTTGCTATGGATCAGTTGAATGTGAACTATTTCGTTTTCAGCTTATGTCCATTAACTGTGAGATCGTTCTAACTCATTGCATTACTGTTTATCTTATGAATGTCTTATAGTTTATTCTGTGAAATTTCCACTGTGAGTAATGAAGGTTTTCATAAACAATAAACTATCTTGTTGTTCATATATCTATTAATGTTCATGTGTTCTGAAATAAGTAACAGCTATCTGTATTCTTTTCTTAATGCATGTGCAGAAATAAATTACTCATAGATAACTGATAATTTTTCTCCCTAGGGATAGGTTAGTTAGTTGTAGTTATTTTTTCTGTTTGTTTGTGATTTAGATGCGAGAGAGTTAAGATGAGAGGTAAGAACCTGCACATCACATTGTGACACTCCTCATTATCTCTATCAAGCTGCATTTTTAGATAGGAACTTGCACATCATACTTAAACACAAAAAACTAAAAATATACACGATGGTCCGGGCTGTAACTGGTAAAACTCCGGGCTGTAACTGGTAAAACCTTTTAATTTGTTACTTGACCTACGGTAGTCAGACCGTAACCAGACGGATTCCCCATACCAAACAATAACGGGATAGTTGGGAACGTTTATTGGGGAGAATCCCTAACTGTTGTTACCTACGATTTTCCAGGCTTCAACAGAACCCTAACTGATATTGAACCAACATACTAGCACCCAGAGTCTTATTCATTGTCCAAATTGCAATAGAAAACACTTGTTTTCCTTTGGTATTTACATAGTAATTATTGTCTCATTTTGCAAGATAGAAATTGATATTGGAATGATATTCTCTTACCATTTGATTGACAGGAAATTTCATAGTATTGATGAGTTGAGAATCATATTGAACATGACTGTTGTTGGATTGCATTTGTTACATCTACTTGGAAAACATTGATTTTGATAAATTTGGCAATTCATATTATTTGAAGATGAAGTTGACATTGCTTAATCTCATTGAATACATACTTATTTTAATGATCTATTGTACTAGTTGCAATTTTAATGATTTAAGGGTTAGCATGCATAACTTAGGATTTAGAATCAACGAGGAAACCCTAACCCTAAGTGAAGTTTAAAGGTTAGCATACATAAACTAGGCTTTATAATCAATGAGGAAACCCTGACCCAAATGGTGTTTTGGGGTTAGCATGCATAACCTATGGCTTAGAATCAATGATGAAACCCTAAACCTAGGAGGGAAACCCTAACACCAGCCCTACCTAACCATCTCTTATGGCTTCTTATAAAGTACATTTTTGTTTGTATATGAGCATGCCTAGGATTGTAGTCATATGTCACATATTCTTTATAGACTAATCAAATGAAATAATTGAAAGATTAAGCATGGATTACTTCACATAAGCTAGGGTCAGAGCTTCATGAGTACTCCTTTTATAAAACATAGTGAAATAAGTAAAACATAGCTCATCTTCATCTTACATGTGTTTTGGACTTTCCTTGTCCATATCAATATGCCTTCTACTCCAATTTCTAACCTTTACTAACCCTAGAACTGTTTATCAAACTAGACTGTAATAATACCTATTAGGCATCCAGAAGACACACCTAAACCATTCTATTCTAGCCTAACCCTTTCTAAAACCATTTCCCTATACTCCTACCTTTCCCTCTTTCTAAATAAAGGCTTATTCCTTTCATTTCCACACTACTTAGACCCCCATGGATCTCCCTATATATCTCGGTGTAATATCCATTTTGGACAGCCCTAGAACACCACTAAATCATCCTAAGCTACCCTAACTTCTTCACTATAATATCCTATTTAGGGAATCCCTATAGCCTTCTTACCCACCTATCATAGCCTAAGGTCACTTCCTTGCCTTCCTATCTTACCTACTCACTAACGCCTCACCTCAAATTTTTCCATAACCCAATTTAAAGTGGCACAAAGACACCCTAAAGGGATTGTATATAAACAATCATTCCCAGCCATACTTAAACAAATTTGACAGTGGTATATAAACATCCATAAGTTGGCAAAATACTATAAAAGGCCTTGAATTTCTTGCAAGTCATTGTTTCATCAAAAGCCAAGTGAATATACTTCTTATCATTCCTACTTGACTAGAAATTACATCTTGGACTGTCATAAGACATTTTACTTGACTGGAAATTACATCTTGGGCTATCATAAGACATTTTACTTAATTAGAAATTTTATTTGGTTTAAGAGTCCGATTGGCTTGGAAACTTGGCACTTATAAAATTGTTTATCATTGATGTTTACTTAAAAATATTGTACCTTTGTCTTGACAAGCTAAAAAGTGAAATATAGGACTGTCATAATGCTAAATGATTGGATGGAAATACTTTTGTTTTGACAGTACCTTTCACTAATTCAAAGTGCCATTTCAACTCTTGTTTATAATTAGTACTTGCATTTTGTATTGTACACTCATTTTGGCAAGCTGGAAATTAGTGTTTTGGACTGTCATAATCATTTTGACTAGGTTGGAAATCATTCTTAGTTTGATAGTCCTATCTTCATGAAAAGTGGATTTATTGGGGCCTATGTCAATGTATGTCGGTTTCAAAAGAGGTTTACTTTGTATGATATGATGATAACGTCCCATCAACACCACTAACATGCTTCAACCACATGCATAATTGAAATGAAAATGTTCCATAAAAATTGTTCTTCCTTGACAAATAAAAAATGAAACAAGTTCATGAATATGTGTCTTCTATAACGATCTATTGGGCACTTGCAATATTAATGATCTATTGTACTTTTTTCAATTTTAACAATTTAAGTGTTAGCATGCATAACCTAGGGTTTAGAATCAACAAGTAAACCCTAACCGTAACTAAAGTTTAAAGGTTAGCATGCACAACCTAGGATTTATAATCAACGAGGAAACCCTAAAAGGTAATATCCTATTTAGGGCAGCCCTAATAGATTTCTTACCCACCTATGATAGCCTAAGGTCACTTCCTTGCCTTCCTATCTTACCCACTCACTTCCTATCTTTTCATCCCTATTGATCCTTCCTTTGGTAGAGACATGTTCTCTTTGGGTGTACAATCATGGTTTGAAGGGTCATTTTGGCTAGCAAGTTCCTTTTATTTCAGAGGATTTTCCTTAGTCATCATCTTGATGGCCTACACAAGTGCATGATGACCTATCCAAAGGTTTAGTCTTAGGATATATAACAAAATAAACATCATTAAAGTTTACTTAACAAATTCAACCCAAAATTATCTTAAATTAGCATACATAACCATTGCTAGAACATACCCAATCATAAAGATAATATAAACTAAAATTCAAATATCCAAGTACATAATATTTGGACAACTGAAATAGTTCTTATGGATATGTATATATATGATATGTATGTATATATATTTGGAAACCATAAGAGAAGCTAGCCCCAAACTATCACTGTTTTCACTAAGGTATCCACACTATAATTGTTTTCCTCATTAGGGTTTATAAACCCTAATAATCTTTCATCATAGAATCACATGGAATTTCAGGCAAGTATAGCACCAGTTTAGATGTCAACATGTCTATCCTAGGATGATTCCTCAAACCCTACGTATTTGAATATTGTATCAATACAAGCATCAAGACCTCCACGGAAAATCAACTAAACTTAAAACAATCTTGTTCTAAGCAAGGAATCAAGGGTGAGTCCATGAAGATGGGTAACACTTTTTGGCCAAATTTGGCGATGAAAACCTGATTTTTTACTCATGTGCTAGATAGAAGCCCTCAAAACGCATATATG
>LPNX010577944.1:489-12026 GCA_001517045.1 Pseudotsuga menziesii
ATAAAGGTACTAGAGTGCAAACTAACAAGTGTGAATAAATGTGTTGAGGTCAAACACTTGAGAGGATCCATCAATCAAGGGACATTGATGTATTCCCAAAAACTGTCGATGGCGAGAGAACCTACCACTGATGACTGCAAGTCTCAAGGCACTCAAAATGACTCTAGATTCCAATCCCAGAATAAATGATCTGAAGTCGATGGGATGAAATCTGCTGGAAGGAGGGAATTAAGGCATCCCCCATCATCCAACTTGAGGTACTCAATGAAGTTGTATAATGTGGAAGGACTCGATCATAAGGTGCACGAACCAGTAACTGTACCGGGAATGGCCGACATGCAAAGTCAAGATAACTGAGGAATGGCCGACTCAGGTTTCAAATTCCTTCGAACAAGAGCATAACGATGTATGGTGACTGAATGAAGGCAGCATAGACTTGATATACAAACTGGGACATCTCTGCGACACAGGAGGCATCGACAGAGGCTCCATAGGGACTCGAAGCTTAACCAGTCAGTGGAGATAAACTCAGATAAATGAGTATAGCTTCCTAAAGTCAAACTATAACCCAACCAATGGATGTGATATACAGTGCTCTATTCGAAGGCAACATGACTCGATAGCTACCAAAGATAACATCTTTCCTTGTCCATCTTTTTGGTTTTTTTATTTTTTTGGACTTTTTCAGTTATTTGAAAAGCTTGAAAAAAGAATAAAATAGCCTTATAGTTACAAACTAGGAGGAGATGAGTGTCACAAGGGAAAACAAACTAGTTCCAAGCAGTGGAACATACCTATGCTCAATGCAAGGATACATGTGTAGGATATCGACACTCGGGGGAAAATCCCCTCCCGGTAAAAAGGGAATCAAGCTGCGAAGGATATAAAAAATGGCTCCGCATGGCTAGACATGAGACAAGCTTGGGCTATATGGCTGAAACGCAATGTCAGGGGAGTCGGCATAAAGCTCAATAAGGAAGGAAAATCTCATGATAATGCATTCACAACTTGACATGAGGGAGTCCTGAGGGAAAAAGGCTAGCATAAGATCAAGAGGAGTATGAGGCTCTTGCAAAATGTCATGGCAATACTATACAACGGACTCCCACACCCTAAAGGAGAAAACATCAGCATGGGCACCAAATGCAAGTAAGGTGCTAACTAGGGTACCCATGTAAGGTGAAGCTCTACCATTCATATCATGCCACTTCTAAAGCAGCAAGAAGGTTTTGTGACATAATAGAGTGGGTTCGTACCTAAGGTCATGATGAGATGGTCATAAGGTCATGCAAAATGCAAATAGTGGTGAAACCTAACCTATATGCTAGTTTAGACATGATACCTAAGATCGGCACAAACGGGTCAATCCAATGGCTGAAACGGCACTGAAAAAGGTCTTCTACATCACAAATTATGTCAAAAACGGTCCAAAATGGTTAAAAAATGTCTAAACTATAGGAAAGGGGGTAAAATTTTTCAAATATTTGAAATTTTTTCTATAAATAGTAAAAAATATAAATCATTTGAAACTTTTACCCATTTGAGATCTAATTTTCAACAGCAAATTCCAGGAGATCCAGTCGGTGGAATTCACAACCGTTTCTTCCAGGTATTTACTCATGCTCTCCTCTTGCATTTTGATAAAAAAATTATGAATTTTCTTGGTCAAATAAGTTTTTTAGGCCATCCCAAAATGAGCACTGTGTCCCATGCGGAAATCGAGGCTTTTTCCATGTATAGGGCTGGATATACGCCGAGAAGGGGCTCAAACCCGCATACATACTCGGTTGTTTTCAAAACAGTCGCGTATGGGGCCGCGCATATTATTTTTCAATAAACTAATGGGTAAATTTGCAATTTCTTTTGTAGGATGGTGCTAGAGTGGAGAGAGTGTGAGCATGGTGAAGTAGAGGAAGCAATAAGGGCTGACTTAATGGCTCAACAAGCTCTTTGTGCATGCAAAATTTACAAGTTTTGGTGTCTTGGTGGTTTGAGGGCCAAACCAAGACTGCTACAGATGTTGGTAGACTATTGGGATCCAAACTCGAATTCCTTTCATATTGATGGGATGTCCCTCACCATAGAGGTGGAGGAAATATACTTTATCACAGGGATTTCTAGACGAGGGGAGGTGGTGAACCTTTGTTCCTATGGTGGGCCAGGAGGTGGCCTGACTATCGACAAGTACATTGTCGTGTATTGTTATCCAGACACTGAGAAGGTGGGGAGTCAAGTCCCTACCAATGCTATATAGGTGCTGGGCCCAAAGGCCATATTACTGACACTGGGTAGGATAGCCGGCNCTGTTATCCAGACACTGAGAAGGTGGGGAGTCAAGTCCCTACCAATGCTATATAGGTGCTGGGCCCAAAGGCCATATTACTAACACTGGGTAGGATAGCCGGCTTAGCATAACTCCACCAGGCCTCGTGGCCTCTGCTGTTCTATGCAGTGGAGTGCATGAGACCCACCATCTATGACTGGAGTACTACACTACTGAGCAACATGAAACACCAGCTCAGTGAGTGTAAGGTAGGCAAGGTGCAGAACTTCGGGTTCAACAGTATTTTGAGCATGTTTTTCTTTGAGCGTGTTCCAGGATTGAGCTCTAGAGTGGACGTTCCTCTTCATGGGGTTCTAGATCTGGCCCAACAGCGTTGGGCAGATGCTATGCACAAACTAGGGGGTGGTAGGGTGGCCAACCCATATCCAGCTAACTTCTTTCTATGGTGGCGACAACAGATAGTTTCAATCGATGACTACCCCTATGCAGGGATAGATTTCTGGGGGGGCCCAGATATGCCGCTACCACCAGGATCGGCATATGGTGATATAGGTAACGAATCTCGACCCTCACTCTTTTTAAATTTTTTGTATTTTCTTGATTATATGGAATCAAAAAGACATATTTTTGCACGACAATACATAGTGACATCTACCATTTGTGTGCAGATTTGGGACCACAGCAGCCAAAGGGCTTCCCTCGTCATAGATGAAGGGAAAGAGGAGATGACGTCATGGGTGTGGATGCAGAGCGAACGCACCAGAGCATTCATACCAACTTTGTGAGACTGACTCATAGAGTTCCCATGGCACAAGTTGAGGACTTTCCTGAGGCCATGCAGCGGCAAGTGGTGGGTGTACCACGCGCATGGGTGCATTTATTTCGATGGCTATCTAGAGCCGTAGTGACGTTCCATGATCACAACCCTCCTCCTCCTCCACAATATTAGATACCTGGGAGTGTATATATTTTGTACGACCGTGTATTATATGATGGTGGCTTGAGAGCCCCAATTTTGTATCATAACACTATGTATTATCACATTTTTGATGTATATAAAAAAGTTTTATGGTGATCGATTTATTTATTTACATGTGTAAAAATTGTGTTTGTGATTAATTTATTGTGAATGAAACAAATGCCAATCTAACATGTAGTTAGCATATGAGTCAGCAACTTGATTATTATTTCTTGGAATGTGTATATATGTTATATTGTCAAATTGCCGTTCTAACAATCTCACACGTAAGAACCTTCTCAATAATGTCAGATCTCTAACATGGTACAAACCATTGAGCTGTGACACTACTAACTCCGAATCAAGACGTACCTCAAGAGATAGAATGCCATGTAGGATGGCATCCCGTAGAATCTCAATAACGGCGCTATATTCAGCAACATTGTTGGAATATGGCCATAGACATACACCTCCTGAAGACAATACCTGACCCATAGGAGTATAAATCACCCAAGAAGCAGAGGCTGAGTGTTGAGTGTGATGGCTTGCACCATCAGTGAATCCTATGTAGGTGGAAGATTCCATTGACATCTGCCAAAAGAAATGGAAACTAATCACAAACCCAATCATGATAAGAAAAATACCTAACTATGCAAAGCTGTACAATAATATACATCAAACAGCCTTGGCTAAAGATCATGCATAGTATTTTTTGAGATATAGCCCATTTCTAGGCTCCACCAAAGCTGTTCCTTCGTAATCCACTAACTCACAGGCACCCTTCTCTAACACATGCTTGACCACGTAAGGAACACGCCACATGGCATTAAATTTCCCTGTCCCCAAGGGTTCTTTCGGTTGATCCCACAAAACGACCAAGTCTCCTTCACTAAATGCCCTTGGATGGACAGACTTATCGTACTAGACCTTAACGTGACGTTTATTGACTTCTAGAGCCACCAAGGCATCCCGGCGCTGCTCATCAAGTTGCTCGAGGTGAACTAAACGCTCCTCCAAAGGTGAAGTGTCTAGTAAGATTTCCATAGCTAGCTTCAACGAAGGAATCTCGCATTCAACCAGCAATATCGACTCCACTCCATGTACAAGTTGATATGGAGAAAAACCAGTGGCAGTCTTAACCACGGTTCAATATGCCCACAAAGAAGGATATAACATAATGTGCCAATTGTTCTTGCTTTGTGTGATGGTTCGTTGGAGAATGGATTTGAGTGATTTATTCACTACCTCTACCTATCCATTCACTTGGGGGTATTAAGAAGACGAATGCTCTTGCTTATACCCTAACTTTGATGCCAACTCTTCCATCATATGGTTCTGAAAGTGCGAGCCATGGTCAGTGACAAGCTCTTTCAGAATCCCAAACTGAGTAATAATTTGCTTGAACACAAAGTGAGTGGCTGTCTCACCGTCATATTTTACTGTAGGCATAGCCTTAGCCCATTTTGTGAAATAATCAATAGCCACTATAATGTGATGGTGCCCCCCAGCCGAAGCTAGGTTGCAATCCATAAAATTGAGCCCCCACTTAGTGAAGGGACCGGTGGTGATAATGGGATGTAACGGAGTAGGTTTCGAGCACATGTTATGTGCAAACACCTGGCAAGGGTGGCACCTCTTGACCGCATCAACACAATCCTTAAATATCGATGGCCAGAAATAACCCACTCTCAAAATATTTTGAGCTGTAGAAAGCCCAGATAAATGGCCACCACATGCCCCTCCATGGAAATCATTCAACACAACTTCATCCTCTTCATGAGTTAAACAATGTCCTAAAATGGAATCTACCCCATGGCAGTACAAAGTATTGTACACTATGAGGTAGTTCTTAGAGACATGATGTAATCGTCGTCGTTCATCTCACGAGAGGTGAGTAGGGGTCTTCTGTGTTTGTAAATATACTATGATATCCCCATACCATGGGTCTAACGTTGAGATTAATAAGATGTGTTCATCAACAAATGTATCTTCACAAACCAACTCCTTGGCCTCGCTCGGGAATTTCGATATAAGCTCTGCAAAAATTAAATACTTCTTCAATTTTGCCGAAACAAACTCAAGATCAAATTCTTGTAGAATGACAATCCATTTATTATACTTTCCCCCAATCATCCTTCGTGTGAGGATGAATTGAAACGGATTGACATGGGCCACAACCAAGGTCTGGCGAAGGAGAATATAATGTCTCAACCACTGAACCGCATGTACAGTAGCTAAAGAAAGCTTCTCGACATGAGAATAATGAATCTTTGCGTCAATAAGGTTTCAGCTCAGATAATATATGACATGCTCTTGGAGTTCCTCATCCTCTTGAACCAAAACCATACCAATCGTCTCTAAGGACGCAGCCACATATAATAGAAAATCATGGCTATAATCCAGAGGACTAATAACCGGGGCCGATGCTAGGGCTCGCTTGAATGCATTGAAGGACTCTTGGGCTCGCTCATCCCAATAAAAGGGAGTGTCCTTCTTCAAGAGACGCATGAAGCCTCTTGTCAAATTGGCAAAGTTGACAACAAATATTCATAAGAAGTTTGCCATGCCTTGCAAACACTGAAGATGATGAATATTCTTCGAGGGAGACAACTAAAGTATTTCCTCAACCTTCAAGGGGTCAACTCTTATCCCCTCTTTCGAAACGATGAATCCTAACAAACGACCTGACTTCATGCAAAAGATGCACTTGTGAGGATTTAATCTAACCGAATAGTGCCGGCATCTTTCGAATACCAATCTCAAGTTATAGGGATGACGCATTCTCATACAAGAATGAGCAGCAAGGTCATCCAAAAATACTTCAATAATTGACTTGAGATCGTGGAAAATAAAGGTCATTTCCCGCTGAAATGTAGCTCTGGCATTTTTAAGGCCGAAAGGAATTTTTCGATATGAAAATGTTCCCCAAGGACAAATAAATGCAGTTTTATGTTGGTCCTCAGGTTTAATCTATATCTGATTATATCCAGAAAAGCTATCCATAAAGGAGAACACCTCGCTACCCACACACTCATCCAAAATCTGATCTATAAATGATGTGGGGAAGTTGTCCTTAGGACAGGCACGATTCAAATCACGGAAATCAGTGCATATGTGGATCGCTCCCTGCTTCTTATCCATTGGAACGGGGTTTGAAACCCACTCCATCAAGGGAATGGGATAGATGAAACCGGCTTTCAATAGCTTCTCTATATTTGCCTTAATGGCAGGTTCTTTCCTAGGATTCACTGCACGTAAACGTTGTCGAACAAGCTTAGCGTTGGGGTAAGTCTTAATCTCGTGCTCGACAATACGAGGGTCAATACCTAGCATCTCATCGTAATACCAAGAAAAAATATCATGGAATTCCTTGAATAGCTTGGTATATTCCAGAATCTTAGCATGGGAGCATTTCGCCCCAATATAGACATTCTCTATCGTGCCAGGATCGCGAGATATGTTGCTAGGAATCGTTGAAGATATGTTCTCCATGTTTCCATCAGCCATCGGACCAGGAGAGCTTAATGGAACCACGTGACTACCAACTCTCTAACTAAGAACCACACTAAAATCCTCATGCTCGAAACAGTCAAGCTCTGGAAGGAAGTATGATCTCTGATGAAGTTCCTCCCATGGTTGCTGAACTCCCGACATAGCCTCAATAATCGCTTCATCCGAAGGGAAAACCGTATCAAGGTAGTCATGGGCATGAGAAGACTATACTGCCCATGCCAGTAGCACATAAGGGTCCTCCTCCTCTGTCCATGAAGAGGAAGGACTAGGCTCTGCAGCAGACTCCAGATTATCTTGATAAGCAATCATAGCTGTAGGCAATGGCATGCTCGTCTCAACAGGCTCACTCGAAGTACTCAGTGTAGGAAGAATCCAAGGATCTTCCATATGAGTCGTGTGAAACGACATCAAGGTCATAGATGTCAAATCCTCATCGAAACTAGATCCTATGATGAGGATCAGTGCAGGACAACTAAAGCTTCCCATGAGGGATGGATACATGCCTACACCCACACTCCCAGTTGCCGGCTGAGAGTGCTCAACGATCGGGATCGACGCTCCCGATGATGTGGTAACAGACGGATTCTTGAATGTCATTTGATCAATCGTTATGATCTTCCTGTTATGTGGAAAGCATACAATGCGGAACAAGGAAGAAGCAATGGCTTGCATACTGTACATCCAGTTCCTACCCAGCAAGAGATTGTAGTCAAGGGGCGCATCAACCACCTCAACCTCTATCGCAATGGTCTTTCCCCCAAAACGGACTTTAAGGGAAGGAAGGATATCGTGCGGCATAAAATATATCCCATTGAATGTAGTTAACATAGTTGCTGATTTAGACAACTCAGGAGATTAGGGCCGATGCTAGGGCTCGCCAACAGGCCAAAGACATCACAGAAGCAGCAGCGCTCTCGTCAATCACAGTGCGCTTGATGGTCATATTAAGACATTCTACGTGCACCAAAAGAGACACATAGTAGGGCAAGTGAGGTTGGAGTCCCGCGGTTTCAAATTTGATCATAGAGGAAGAATAATCATCGTTCACACCAAGGGCAGAAAGCAACGCCTTCCTTTGCGAAGGACAACTCTGAAGCACTTCCAATGCAGACATCGCACAAGGAGTGTGGCCCAAATCCTTGACAACTGAATAATTCTGGGCAGCTCAGGCATTTGGATTATGTCCTAAACACTTAAGGACTCCCTTAGGAATGTGAGGTGTAGCCTCAGGTTTATCCATAGGTTTCTCAATGCGCAAAGGGGACCCTGGTGGATCAGGCTCTTTGCCTGGGCTGGGTTGTGACGAACTATAATCTTTCACATGAGTCACAACTTTCGTAGCATGGACCATGTTAATGCACCCACGACCACTACCCTCTGGTGGATCATCATTACTAGACTGGTCATGGGAATTCGAGTTCATATTTTGATTATGCAGTAAAGGGTTAGTTAGCACAGTTGAGCCTTGTGCTAAGAATCTTGAAGCTGCTTCAATCCGAGGGCACAAGTGAGGTGATCGTCCTTACATAACTTGCAAGGGAACTTAATCTTACATTTTGCTTGCTTGTCCCCCTCAGCATTTCTACCATTCTTGTCATTATTGTTAGCATGCTCATTCTTATTACCACCCTTTCAATTATTATTTTTACCCTTTTTTCTATTTCGTCTGGGCTGCTGGTTACCCTTCTGGTCTGACGATTGCACAGAAAGTACATTCACCATTTGGGCGGGTTGAGACGAAGCTGTAGCTTGTCCCAAAGTAGATTGGTTGAGTGACAATTGAATAACTTGTTTTGCAACCGAATATGCAGGTTTCGCACTTGTACAACCCACAATGCCATCGGCATGTGGTCCAGGTTTGACTTTGGGATCGAAACTGGAATGAGGAGCATTGCGAATAATCTCATACAACAAACCGGACTGAGCATAGATCAAGTCTAGTTCCTGCGCCCTAAAAATCACTTGTTCCTCATTCTGCACTCTGGATGTGGAAACATCCTTTGCTATATATGGCAATAACGACTTAAGGAACCACTCGAGGAGGAACTCCGGTGGTATAAAGGCTTTAATTAATCTCTTCCGTCTACGCCACTCTTGAATATGATCAGAAATATGTGTGGTTTTATCTTCCTGAAATGTTGACAAGAGTTCAGTACCAACATCATAACGCACTGGTAGCTGGAAGTGATTAAGAAAAGTCATCGTAAGGTCGTCGAACAAAGTGAAATCTCCCTTAGGTAACTCTATATACCATTTCACAGGAGGCCCTGTGAGTGTTGGAGCAGGGCCCCGCATCTATAGGAAAACCTGTTATTTTTGGTAGAAGATGGACAATTTTTGGAAGAAAGACAGTTTTGGTGATGCGATAAAGGTATGACGCCATAGCGCATTCACCCCCATGGATCACAGGCTGAAAATCACGGCAGTCGGAACAAGAAAGTCAAAGGAAATAGTACTTTAAGCAGCCAAGAAGAGAGCTCAACCACTGCATTTAAGGAAGTGGCGACGACAGGAGGGATTAGCTACCCTCATAAATGGAGAAGGAGCAATGGGACAAGGTATTAAAGACAAAGGATAGAAGGGGAGTGACCAAGGAAGCGACGCCCATACCCGTGATCAGTGCCGAAAATCATGGAATACTGCAGGAAGCTACGGTGTGACCAGTAAGCGGTAGTTCAAAGTACAGAAAGGCCGACTATCACGATTATATTTTTGGGTTACTGTTGTGATAGGCCCACAGTTTTGTATCATGGTGAGACCTTCAGGCCACCTATTTAAGCATGTATTTTGTATTATGAAAGGTTGGTTAGGTTGGTTAGGTTGGTTAGGGTGTTACTAGTTATTGTCAGTATTATGAGACATTGAGGAAGAGTCAAGCTCTGGTTCTGTTATTAAGTCTGTAGCTATCTTACTGTAACCAGTGGCTGGCTCCTTGAGCATGAATGTAACAATCCACAGGGATTGAGAGAGAGAGAGAGGGGAAGAGTATATAGTAAGAAGAAAGCATTATAGAAGGAGAAGAGATCTAAGAGAGAAGGGATCCCAGCTGTGTGCGTGGAGTTTCCCAGAAGATCTCAAGCTGCATAAGAGGTTGCAGCAAAACTGTGTTACTCTCTCAAGATATAATATAAACACAGTTCCTGTGGACGTAGCTTCCTTCCTAGAAGTGAACCACATACATCCGTGTGTTGTGCGACTATTTCATGTGATTGTGATTTACTTATTGGCTATCTGTTATCTGTTACATGAACTTTGCTTATCAGTTAATGAATGTATATATGCTATCCTTTAGTTTACAGTAACATAGAATGTTAAATGTGAGTTGAATGTGTCGAGTATTCTGTATATGATTTATCAGTGCTTGATTCACAACAGTTAACAGCTACTGTGTTAAGTGACGTCTGTATATTTAGTTCATCAAGTTGAGTGTCATTAATGTTAAGCATGTTAAACTGTAGAAGCTTAAGTGAAGTTGTTTAACACCTTAATGAAGGTTAACTGAGCTATTATACCCAGAGAGGAAGCCTCTAGACCTTGGGAGTTGATAAGCATATTGAGTCTGACTGTAGGAAGTATCGTAGCGTAGAAAGGCGATATTGCACTATCGGGGAAGCTGCAGTGTGAGATATCACAAGTTAGAGTTGAGTAGAAGAGAAAGTTGCACATTGTCCTAGGATCTGTGATGCGATAAGAGTCAGTCCCATAGCAGATTCAGCTAGGAAGAGAGAAACAACCCTTGCTGAAAGATTCAGCTGGTTAATTAGAGTCAAGAGAACCTAGGATGCTACAGAACCTGGTTGAGGAAACCTGATTCTTCAGCCACCCCATTTGGGATCACTTCAGGTGAGACTTCAGGTCGTTCTATGGTCTATCACCGAAAGGGCCAATGAGCTAGGGGTTTTGTTGGTACAATACAATAAACCTGGGTCTGCCCAGAGAAGACCAACAAATGGTTCCATTGCAGGTTTTGAAGAAATTGAAGAACTGATGTTCTGTTGGCATCCTACTAAAGAAGAACTTAACTAGTGGGTTGAGTCTAAGGAAAGAGAATTTGCTGAAAAAGAAAACAAGAGTCCTAGGTTGAGTATAGAGGAATGGCTACAGAAACATATCTTCACAGACCTGCATGAGATATTTTTTTTGACCTATGCAAATGAGTTGTATGATTGGTTGTCAAATTTGAATGATAAGAATGTATTCAAGAAGAAAAGGAACATTGTCTAGACACCGGATCTGATTCACACCATGAAGAGCATAGATAATCCCATTTCGCGGGTAGTAGACTTCTGGCTTGTGAGTTTGCTGGAAGGTTTCATTACAGAGTTTGCAGTTGATCAAAGAAAGAGTTTCAGCGAAGCAGAGAGGTACTTCTTCAAGGGATATCATGGTAAGTACTTGAACTCTTTAAAATTGTCCCTTAAGATGTTATTGTATGAAAAAGGAGTACTGGATATATTCTCAGATGAATAAGTTAAGTAAGTGTAATGTCACAAGAGTTTGAAAGTGATTCTGAAGAAATTGGATGTACACGTAGCCATAAGATACATAAAGTAGATGTCAGATATTCCTTCTTTGAAGATAGTTCAGACAGTACTAGAGAACAAATTCAAAGAAATAGAGAAAGAATAGCAGGGGGTATCCCTTACCACCCTTATACCCCAAAGAAACCACCCGGGACTCAAAATAATCCCGTAGGAACTCCATCTAGTAGTTCACACACAATACATACTACCTTTACACCACGTACATTTACACCGCCAAGTGGTAGTAATACAACAAATC
>LPNX010577962.1:4115-21148 GCA_001517045.1 Pseudotsuga menziesii
GTTAACCCTGTATAACCATTTTTAACCTCCCAGTTGATAATTCACTCACTATGTACTCTTCATCCAAAATGAGGCTCCTTAAGCCATGATTTTAAGGTAACAAATATATTCATGACCATGAAGCCAATATCTTTTAACACTTATGTCACCTTCTTAGATGTACTCTCCACAATAAGAGAAGCTAAGTTCCTGGATATCATTGGTGAGGAGTATATCCTTCGTGGTATGATCCCAATTGCACTTGTCAATTTATGTATCAGACATCGGATAGGAGGAATAGGTTGAGCGCTGCATTCATAATTGTGTATATAAGATATGTAACTGCCATAAACAGGGAGATAAATAACACTCTCTCATTGGATTGGCCTTCATAATCGAATATACAAAGGTATGTGCATCAACTATATTGTTTACTTCGTATATTGACATAGTTTACCATGTACCTCTAAATTGGGATACAATACTCCTATTGTGCACTAATAGCTGCCAGAAAACTAAACCACCACGCACGAAAGTTGTTTGCTTACATTCCACAGATGCAGTAGAAGCATACGTAGCCATAATATATCCACCGTTATCAACAACATTGAAGTAAGCATCACCTATAATAGCATCAATAATATAACTAATTTAGGTAACATCATATTGGGTTGGAAAATATTAAGCAGTTGATTGTGTGGTTGGTTAAGCATATAAGAATATCCACCGGTGTTTCTATTAGTGAAAAATCATAATCACCAATCATCCAAAACATTTTATCATCATCCAAGATCACTTGACTGCTCCAAAATAATTCATTGACTGAAGTCTTCTTCATCGCAGTTGTGTTTGACTAAGGAAAATTCGTGGCTAGGTTTTTATTCTTTATCTCTTCCCTAGTGTGGCAGCTCCAAGCCTGCTAGGATTCTTCCTTCACAGCACATAGCATCTCACGGTGGAGGGTAGTCTCAGTGGTGAGGAGCAGTAGCATCAGAGCTACTACAGCTCACGGTCAAGGCTTGTTACAGCAGCAGCAGCTCTTGGTGGTGAGAGCAGAGCTCATGGTGGGGGCTATCTACAGCAGTAGCAGCTCACGATGGTGGGACCAGAGCTCACCGTGTGGAGTCTGAGGTAGCAGCAGCAGGCTGCCAAGGTAGAAGCAGCCCATGAAGGCAGCAGCAGGCTGCCAGCAGCCTTCACTAAGGTGGCAGCAGGTACAGGGAGGTGCAGTATATTAGTAGTGATAAATAATGAGAAGAATGCAACTATGTATTTTCCATAGTTGCAGCTTTCACTCACATTCTTCATTCCACAGCATATTGGTTATCAAATTTTGAAGTAAAATCAAACATCCATATTTGATCCATTAAACAATAAAAAAATGAATAGGCCCAATTGCTTATGTCCATCGGGGCTAAGTAGTTAAGCCAGGTTAACATCTTAGCTGATAGACAAGTTTTATTCCCAGGAAAAGTGATGAATATGATTTCAATTTTTCCTATGGGCATCCATCACAAACCAATGCATTCTTCAATTTTAAATCAAAAGAAAAAACAGAACTCCATGCTATCGCATATTGTTTATCAAATTTTGAAGTAAAAACGGATGTCCAGATCTGATCCATTAAGCAAAAATAAGAAAAGGACCACCTCTTTATTTCCCTGGGATCTAAGTGGCTAAACCATGTTGCCAACTTAGCTGATAACCATATTTGATTCCTAAGAACAGTGATGTATATTATTTCAAATTTGCCTACAGGCAGTACCCATAGGGTTGTAAGTAACAGTGCTATGCAAAAATTTAGAAAAATTAGATGACAACAGTATTATGTTTTGATTCAACATTAAAATGGGAAGCATCCTAGAACAATAACTAGCATGGTCAATGAGCTCGATACAATTAGGCATGTGTACTAGAAGCTGGAAGACAATCATGCCCTGAAATTCAATCCAAAAATAGCAGGTAAAGGTGGTACAAGCTACAACACTGAAGACAAATAAATGTCATATGGAGAATGAATTAGAGTAAACCTGAATCATGGTGTGCAGCATGGTACCCTAATTCAGGCTTGAAGCTGTGCCTGACAAGGGAATTTGGAACTTTGAAATCGAGATGGCTCCTTGCCTTCCTCAGGTGAATTCAGTAGTCACAGTTAAATTAGGATATGTGGCTTCAACTGAAGAGGATTTTGTTGGAGTTAACTTGTTAAGTGCTGGTGGTGTAGAGTCTTAAGGAAATTGCCAGGCCCCCTCAAAGCAAATATAATTTTATGGCTTGTCTTGGCAAACAAAGTTTTAACATGGGATAACAGTTTAAAGTGTAGATGGACAGGCCCAAATAGGTGTAGACTTTATGAGCAGGATGCGAAATCAGTCTTTTATCTTTTTTGTGGCATGTAGTTACACCAGGGAAGTTTGGAAGGATGTTGATTTGGAGTTTAAGGTGAAGGATAGCTGGAACAAATAATCAATTGAAGGTTGTTTACATGAGTGTATTATGGACAGGGTCGTTAAAAACTTAAAAGCATTACCATGTCAATTCGTGTACTGGACATGGTAGTATCATAATATGAAAATATTGTATTTACCAACATGTTCATGTTAGCAATCGATGAGGCAATGTCGCAATCCCTAATGAGCTCAACTAAGCACCATCCTTAATGGTTGATGAGCACCTAGGTGTCTAATGAATGAACTTTTGCGCTATGATTTATGTCACTAAACAACAAGTTCCAAAACATAAGCTCAAACTATAATATCAGAACACAAATATTTGGATCTAATTTTCATAAAATAACCTCCAAATGAAAACAAATACAAATAAACTACATTTATCAAGAAGCTTATATATAATAGAGTCCAACAAGATTGAGATAGTCTTATTATTGTATTAGCTAGAAATAAGTTGATGAGCCATTTTATTCAGTTTATTTGGCCTAAAGAACATACTGAATTATATTTGAAAAATAATTTCCTTCCAGCTAGAAAAACACCACACTATGACATCGAAAACCATGCAAACAGTACCTAAGATTAGAAAACACAAGGCAGAAACAACTAGACATAAAAAGATAATCATCCCTAGCCTATGATCTAATAGAAAAAGTTGCAACTTGCCATGATAATGTTCCGGGTTCAAACCCAACAGGCGCAACCCCTGCAATAATGCATATGAGCACATCTTTCAGCACTGTGGCTGTGGTCATGTAGTAATATTGTTTTTGTCATAATGTGGAGATGGTGTTAATAATGGGACTCATGCTAACATGGCCTTCGCCAATGGGATAAAATCAGGGTAAAACTGATGAAAAAGAAACCACTTGGTGGAGGTTCTTCTGGATGTAAAATTTTATAGTCTAAAGAGTTATGTACCTACTCCAATCACGATGAATTTACTGATGAAAGAAAAAGAAGAAAGAAGCTCCACGGAAGCTAAACACACAAGACATTCCATCACAAGAAATGAAGATAACTAAATAATGAAGCATCCTTGACCGCTTGTGCTCCATTTGGTAATAGATATTAAAGAGGAAAGATTCAGACAATCTCAATAAGCTATTGCACGAATCAAAACTAGTTATTCTGCTTAGGTTCTTTGAGATCTACGAACTGAATATGACCGCTTCAATTAAAATCGAAAGTTCAAAAAAATATGAATTTATTCAGAATTTAACAAAATATTTGATCAAGGATGTTAAGTTTTCACGATCAGGCCACAAGAGAGTAAGAAGAATCCATCCACATACCTTTGGTTCCTTCCTCTTCTTGTCGAGCTTCTCCTGCTTGGCCTTGGCACGCTGTTCCTTGGCCAAGAGTGTCATTCGCCTTGCAGTTTTCGCATGTGGGTTGAGCTTCAGAAGAGCACCCAAGTTCTTGAGCAGATTCTTCTTGAGTGGCTTACGATGGATTTCCCTGTTGATGGGTTTCAAAACAGACTGAATTTCATCAGAATTCACAATCCTTGCCAGATCGGAATTAACCATATTCGCACGAGGTAGAACATATCCCTTCTTCTGCAGGGACTCCTTCTCAAAGCCTCCAAAAGTGCTATCAAGATTCTCAAAAGCAGACTTCGTCCAAATAATAAAACAACCCAAATGCCCACCGGGTGCAAGCTTCAGCAAATTCAATCTATCGACACAAGCAATCTCCACACCCGAAATATTCCTAAAAGCCTTAACAAGGTTGGCCCCTTCAGTGGCATAAACAATCAGAGGACCCTTGCGTGAAACGTAACGTCTGTTCCTCATCTTACCCTTACCGGCACAAATACTGCAACTCTTCTTGGCCTTTTCCACATCAGCAAAATCCCCCACCTTTTTCAAAACCTTCAGAGCAGTGAAAGTTTTCTCAACTCCTTCGACACCATCACTGAGAACAAGAGGAAGCTCCGGGACGGACTCGATCCTGTGACCTCGGGCCATGACGAGGGCGGGGATTGCAGAGGCAGCCAGGGTAGATACCACCGTGTTTCTTTTCTAGTTTAAGTTATGATATGAGTATGATCACTATCCAAATCCATTTTATTTTCCAATTTAGTAATATGAAAATCATAAGCCACATCCGCCTGATCCTCATCTGCATGGGTATAGAGCACAAACACATGCTTATTCTCGTCACTCAAATTGTGAAAATGAATTGGGTGATGGCTATCTACAAAAAAAACCTTTACATTACGACCCAACTTCAACAACCTCCTCAAATCCTTAGAGAATCCCCAATTGATCAGCAGCACAGTCAGGGCCTGGTCATCTGACTGGAGATTACGGCCTGCAAATCCATCCATGTCACCAAAGCCAGACACTGGATAGCATGAATACCTCAGGGAATCAGATGCCAGAATATGAGTGGCTATCTTTAGTGCACAAAGAGAATCAGCATCAGTTGCTGATGGGAAAATCAATACAGGAGAAGGGGAGGAAGCATTGTAAAATCTCTTTACACTTGACTCTCTCAGCATGAATTTCTCTGAAGCTTCTGATAAATAACCGTCTTTGACTTTCTGGCATCCACCACTCTCCAAATAATTGTACCCTCAGTGCATTCCCCAGAGACACTAGAACCCCGAAACGAAAGCACCCCATGATCTTGCTTCTAATCATACCCTTCCAAAGTATTTTTGCATGAACAATGCCTCAACAAATCGTAATGCAAATTGAAAAATCTACTTCTTCAGTGCATGCATCTTAGGGTTTTCACAACTTCAAAGCCCCCAAACCCCAAGTCAGCGAAATAAACCTTCAGTTCATGACCTTCATCCATAACCACCAGATTCAACCAAATGGGCTCATTTTCCTTCAACATACACGCAAAATTCCTTCGCCATTAAAGGCGAAATTCGCCAGGCCTCTTTGCAAAATCATTCTAACCGATCTGTGCAGATCTGCAAGGTGGATCTAAGCCCTTCACAGGAATTAATATCTGCAAAGAGATTTAGCCTTCAGACGACTAAAACGTGTAGAGAAACCCTAAATCCTCCTCTCACAGTAAATCTTAAGGCAGCATGCTGCATCCTTCCTTACTACCCAAGCTCTACACAATCCCACATTTCAAAACTCTGGATCTTTTCACATTCCAGTGCTTGTCTTCAAACCAAACGAGACCTAAATCTGAAAAATACTTTCTATCCAAGTTTAGGAACACACAGAAAAGCTTACCTGCATCCGAGAAATCACAGAAACGAAGTCTTCACAAAGGACTTGAGATCATTCCTTCAGATCGAGACTGTGCAGCGCCATGAACGAGTTACCAAGTGGGTCCGAAGATTCGAACACTGTACTTTTGTGGAGCGGAGGTCATGGAGGATGTGTTGTGTCTGAAGCAATGAAAAGTATAACTGAAGTTCGGTGTATTTCATGGAGAACTGAAATGTGAATTTTGAATTTTGAAAATGAAGGTACAAATGGAGGGAAGGGAGGGCAGGAATCAAATTTTGAAATTTGAATAAGCCCAGGCACTTTTAAAGGCTCCAACATTGAAGTTTATCCGCTTCTTTTCTTTAGAGGCTGATGACGGGTACGCAGGGGTGGACCGTGGAATTTCAAAATAAGGTTATTTGTCAAATTTAAATTTAATAATTTAGATGATTTGGTCAATTGTTATTAGCATTTTAATTTTTTTTTATGATGGGTTTATGTAAATATTTGTGGAATTTTTATTTTTTTTAAATCATTTGCCCAAATTATCAAAATATTTTATTTTAAACATGATCTAAATCATTCATAAACTATATAAAATCTTTATGAATTTAAATATTATTATAAAATTATTGCCAAACATTTTATGATTGAAAATTTAAGAATTAATGAGATTCTCTTAGTTTTTACACTTTAAAAAAATTATGGATCTTTAAAAAAAATCTATTCAATAAAAATATAAATTATGGATCTTGGTTGAGTCAATGCTCTAGAGCCCTTGAAGTAGAGCATATTCCTTTGCTTGATTGTTCGTAGATATTACGTTCATAATCCTCTCAACACAGTTGCCACCTTGGAGCTGGGTCTATGAATCCATCAGGGAGATGGGTTAATTCTCAGACTCCATAGGCTCATACATGAATAATAGAGACGGTCCCGTCACTATAGAGACGGTCAGGCGTGGATACAGAGACGTCCAAAAGTTTAGGCGTGGATACAGAGACGTCTAAGAGTCCAGGCGTGGATACATCGACGGCTAGGCGTGGATACAACGACACCTCGTTCCTGTTACATCGGATTTTACACCAAAAAGTAAGAAACGTGGAAAACCTCCATGGAAAAATAGTTTGTTATTGTTTATAGAAGTTTCAAAAGTATCCCTATTGGTTCACTACTTGTTCTGGATGACTGATGGTATATGTCTCCATGAAGTCCCTTCATGTTGTGTGGTGACTTCCTCGATTTTTCGAGACATTGATGTTGGGGTAGTACTTTGAGGTGGGTCTTTCACAATTTCTTGGAGATGAATGCATCCTCCATTAAATGACTCTACCATCTTAAACATCCATTCTTCTAGAAATTACATCTCCCCGACGATTCATTGCATCTATTTGAGCTTTCTCTTCTCTAGAGATTTGAACGATGAGTTGTTGTTGTTACCACATGTGTTTTGTGCAACGACTTCAAGCATCGAGCTATTGACTCATCAACCGTGCGAGCTCCATCGACCATTCAACCAATCTTACATAACGATGTGTGGGCTCCATCGACCATTCAACCAATGTTACATAACAATGTGCGGGCTCCATCGACCATTCAACCAAAATCTGTTTGATAGTGCATAGATTCACATTGTATCGTTTTGTGCGGGCTCACGGTTATGATTGGAGACTAGTCCTTGGAGGGTGCACAAAATGGTACATTGTGCAGCCCCTTCGCAATGCCAAGAGTCAAGACCATGATCTGTGCACAAAACTAAACTCGTTGTCCCATGTGCAAGCTCGACTCTACATGCGACGATACACATTTGATGGTTGCACCATGGTATTGCGGGCTCATCATATACACATTGGCTAGTGCAAAGGCGATTTGTGAGAGCTCACCATCATAATATGTGACCGGTCTTAAGAGGGTGCACAAACTTTTCTTCATACTTTGTGCAAGCTCTCGTCACATGATGTTGCAAATAAGACTGGACGCACAAAATGTATGATATACCATATGATATAACCCATGTAACATTTCACCGTTTTTCACCGCTTTTCATATGCCATTTCCGATATGTTACCCTTATGTATAAAGCTATTGCAACATGACGAGCCACAATTTTTTTGGTTAACACACACCATATATATATATATATATATATATGATATATAATATATATTCATGGAACATGCAACATTGGCATAACTATAAATGAGAAAGAGATCATACCCATTGCATATTATGAGACTACCATGTTCCACCTGCAGTCATAGCTCACCTTATAATCAGACAAATGAAGGAATATGAGAGTTGTATAAAAGACAAAAAGCACACAGATTTGGTAATGCCGGAGATAAATTTTGAAATCCTATGGGGACACTTCAATGGAGCAATCCAGGGTCACCCGACTATGTGTGGTGCAGGTGTGGTGTTACATGTTAACAGCAGATCATATTTTTTCTTAAAATATGCAGCAGGAAGGGGCTCAAACACCCGCACAGAGTTATAGGCATTGTGGATTCTATTGAGAAGTGCTCGTCAAAATGGGTGTAAGAAGTTACAGGTGCTCGGAGACTCTAAGGTAGTCATTGATTGGCCAAATAAAAAGACTAGAATTGAGATTATTGGTATGTGATCTCTGTTGTCTCGTGTGGATGAGGAAATTTCCATCTTCGAGTGGATATCTTTTCACCATATTTCCAGAGAGCTTAATCGTGAAGCAGATGCTTTATCAAAGCAAGCTCTTCTCCTCAATGAAGGAACTCCGATCGAATCTGAATATAAGGATGGGCAATCAATCATTAAATTTGCTTTACCTGTCAAATTGAGGGCACTATAGTTCTCAAGCAGCACCATCTCCCCATGGATGGCAACAATGTCTCTGCGGATCTTCACTGTTTTAGTTGAATTCAGACAACTAAAACCATAAATCTGAAAAAATACTTTCAACCCAAGTTCAGGAACGCAGAGAAGAGCTTACCTGCATTCGAAAAATCATAGAAATAAAGTCTTCACAATGGACTTGATATCATTCCTTTAGATCGAGACTGGGGAGCGCGTTCAACACGAGTTGCGAAGTGGGTCCGGAGATTCGAACACTATACGTATGTAGAGCGGAGGTCATGGAGATGTGTTGTGTCTGAAGCAGCGAAACGTATAACTGAAGTTCGGTGTATTTCATGGAGAACTGAAATGTGAAATGTGAATTTTCAAATGGAAGATACAAATGGAGGGAAGAGAGGGTAGTAGTCAAATTTTGAAATTCGAATAAGCGCGGGCACTTAAAAGTCCAACTTTGAAGTTTATCCACTTCTTTCCCTCAAATAATATTTGAGGTTTCTATTGTGACCTTTTTTTTTTAAATATATGTGATTTTGTCAAAGGAAAGGATATGGTGGTATATGGTGGTATGTTGGTGTGCAACATGGATCTCATTTTATCAACTTAGGTTTAATGAGGCATGTTTTGTTTGGATGTCCTGTTAACACAAGAAAGTGGTTATGGGTGAAATTTGAAATAATTTTATTTGTCAAATTTAAATTTAAGAATTTAGATAATTTTGTTAATGGTAATGAACATTTAATTCTTAATTCTTTCATACTGGGTTTCTGTAAATATTTGTTGAATTTTTTTTTAATGATTTGCCCAAATTTTAGGAAATAAAAATATTTTACTTTAAACATCATCTAAATCATCCATAAACTATATAAAATCCTTACAAACTTGAATATTATTACAAAATTATTGCTAAACATTTTATGGTTGGAAATTTAAGATATAATAAGATCCATGAAGGTTTTACACTTAAAAAAAAATTATGGATCCTTAAAATTTTCTTATTCAATATAAATATGAATGTTAATTTGTTAAAACATTGAAATATAGTTTATATCGATTACATTTACATTCAACATTGAAATTGAAATCCGATAACTTATTTGTTGACTATATTTGTTTGTTGGGTCGTGATTGGGCCATGGCTAATTCATTTCAAATGACAAGTCACAAATATAAAAAAAAGATGAGTGATGTCAATGAGTCAACTCCATATTTATTGATTGATTGTAGGTTAGTGGAGTGGAGCTATCGTCACTACAAAATGGGTTATCCATTATAATTCAAGTTTATCCTTAAATTCTATGTAAGAATATTAGCATTCTATCTAATTGGTTTAAGGAATTTTTACATTCCCATGATGTTGTCAAGTCCAAATGTATCTAATGAATAACTTCACACCCTATATATATAATGAAATCAATGTGTTCGTCCAAATATTTGTCAATTTCAACAACTACAAAAGTTCCAATGCCATGTGTATCTTCATCTCTAAGTTAATGTAAAAGTTACTTGAGAATCCAATATTATTTTTTTAATGCATTTTCATTCTCCCTAGCTTTTGAGGGCAAAGCCAAGATTATTGTTTTAATGTCATCTCACAATGCTATTGTTTTAATGTCATCTCCATTGTCTCTTATGTTGGGAATCGGCCAATACCAACAAGCATGCTTACTTATATTGCTAATCAAGGGAACATGTACAAGTCCAAGGGGGCAATGCGAAAAAAGGAAAACTAATCACCTCCAAGCACCATAATAAGGCCTTCCAATGAACCAAAGGAAATCCCAGACCCCACATAAACTACCCAATTCAAAAAACTAAAGCAAGCATTAAAGGTGTGTTCCACAAACCTTGACAAATTTGAAGTTGAAACCAATGGTGTGCATTGCTCCCCAGCCTTTTTGAATCACAATAGTAATTATCCCACCTTCTTCATAGTAAACGAGCCTTGTGCATTCATAATGAAGTGACAGTGGGAGGGATGGTATGTGAGAATATTTCCTGATACGGTGTTGTCACTATAGCGATGGTCAGGCGTGGATACAGCGATGTCCAAGGCTTTAGGCGTGGATACAGCGATGGCTAAGAGTCCCGGCGTTGATACAGCGACGGCTAGGCATGGATACAGCGACGCCTCGTTCCTGTTACATCGGATTTTACACCAAAAAGTAAGAAATGTGGAAAACCTCAGTGAAACACGAGCCCTCTCATATTCGACTCTCATTATCCAAAACAACCAAGAATCTGTCTTCTATTATCTTGCTCTAGAAGGCATCAACCTTGCGGAAAATTGTTGAATATTCAGAAAGTTACTTTCAACCTTCAATCTGATGGTATTGGTGGTGTTGTCATTGACTCTTGGATGACTGTAACATAGACTCCTTGGACATTGGCTCTTTAAACAATTTAAAGACATAGTGATTACTGTTAAGTATGGTTTGATCTGGTAATGATCAATTGATACATATAATGATCACAGAATGGCCATGGTATTTTCCCCGGCAGAAGGTGGAGATGTTCCAGTTACCATAAATGATCCCAGCTATACCCCAAAGACTTTCCCGGATTATTTTGATGTTTTGATGCTATTATCTTCTGACAAATTAAACTGTATTATTTCTGGAATGAGAAATTCAACTGTATTATTTTTGGAATGGGTTAATGTTTAAGTCTACATTGTTTCTGGACTGGCTGACAAGAGATTAGAGGATTAAAGGATTCACATTACAAAATTAAATATTTTATGTGTGTGATTACCTAGCATGTGCTTATTTTATTGCATATGTTTAGATGTAGTATATCTAACTCTATTTCGTAGGGGACATTGACACACTTGAAGGATTTTGAAGTATAATTTTCAAGTTCCTTAATTGTTTGTAATTTGCTCTTTGCTCGAGTCTAAATAGCCTTCACCCTTTCATCTTTCTCTTATATGTTTGTTTCAAAACCTAATTGAAAACTTTAGTTCACCTTAGGTGGTTAATAAACCCTATGACCATTCACATTTACTTGTCCACCATAAGTAAACTAGGGATACTTAGTAGTATGCATTAAAGGTTTAAAGGGTAATAAATCCTAGTTTAACTCGTCTTCCTTTTTTTTTAATTTGTATTGACATTACTTAACGCAAGTAAGACTTGAAAACTCTTACTGGCAGTGGAACTAATACCCTTGCAGAACTGTTGGCGCTTTGGGGCCTTCTGCTTTTTGCTAATGTTCGAAATATTGGGCTGAAGCTCATTTTGGGTGACTCTCGTACGATCATTGACTGGGCTATGCATCGTTAGAAGCTTCAATCATTGGTGCTTCATCCATGGATGGTTCGTGTCTGATCCTTGCTTGATCTTCTCTCTCCTTTTCCTTGTCAGCATATCTATCGTGAATTCAATTCCCAGGTGGACAGTCTGTCCAAACGTGGGATTGATATGCCTCCGGGAGTGATTTGCTAGCAGGAGATAATTTCCAGTGTGATCATCGTTGATGGATCTCTGTCCTGTACATGAGACTGCTTGTGTTTGTTTTGGATGCTTTTGATAACTGTTTTGATGAAGGTCGTGGCTGGTTTTTAATATTTGTTGCTCAACTTTCTTACTGGACACTCCATGCTCGACTTTACGACTTCGTGGATCCTTCGGACTGTAGAACACCTATTTTGTGGTCTATGTATTGTCTTTATGGCTTATGCTTTTTGATGGTAATCATGTTGACTTGGCTATGTTTCTGATCTGATTAATATGTACTCGATCTGTTTTTGGGATGCACACTGCGCAATCTCTCTTTGTAAAGTTTATATTAAGTGTTTATTTTCGATAAAGCTTTATCTTAATATAAAGTTGTCCTTTCCTTGTGAAAAAAAAGAAAAATCAACATTTAGCCTAATCTACATCCTTAAACCTCGTAAATCTACCCTCTTATTTTAATTCACCTAATGTCCTATTTTGCTTTAACCTTAATTTAATCTCAATGCCCACAAAATAAACCTTTTAAATTTAATCAATCTAGTGCACTGTTTTTTTCTTTCTTTAACCTCTCTACTTCCTTTAGGTGCGTGGTGCCCGGCTCTAACCATTACGCTAAAGAAATCATCACTAAAGAAATGATCACCAAAACCCTAGGGATAATAAAAGGTAGCTAGCGTCAATACATGTGACCGTGCTCCTAATTTTAAGTCGGGAAAAGATACAAGTTTCCAAGCATCAAAATGAAAACCCTAGCTCTACAGTTCAACTCCTCTTTCTTCTACTCTATTGGACAAACCCTACCAGGGGATTGTTTTATGCATATAGGATCATTTCTACACCGAGGGTTTCAGATAGGAGGAGGCTTCCATCGTAGGTAGGTTTTCATTCACCATTCACAGTAGCAAAGCATCAATGGCGGCCACCGCAGCAGCTCATCCTCTGGTTTCAGTGATGAATGTGGAAAGCGAAGGCGCGGAAGAGAGCAGCGACACCATTCCCCTTCCGGACGTGCTGAAGGCGTGCATCAGGCCCGACATTGTAGAATTTGTGCACGCAAACATGGAAAAAAATAAACGCCAACCCTATGCCGTTAGCAAGAAGGCCAGTCATCAGACTTCCGCAGAGTCATGGGGAACGAGGCAAGCGGTTTCCCGAATCCCCCGTGTCGCTGGAGGCGGAACGCATAGATCCAGCCCGGGAGCCTTCGGTAATATGTGCCGTGGCGGCCGGATGTTCGCCCCCACGAAAAATCTGGCGAAAATGGCGTGGATTTTTCCACGGAGGTTTTCCACGTTTCTTACTTTTTGGTGTAAAATTCGATGTAACAAGAACGAGGCGTCGCTGTATCCACGCCTAGCCGTCACTGTATCCACGCTTGGACTCTTAGACGTCACTGTATCCACGCCTAAACTCTTGGACGTCTTTGTATCCACGCCTGACCATCTCTATAGCGACGAGACCGTCTCTATTATTCATGTATGAGCCTATGGAGTCTGAGAATTAACCCATCTCCCCGATGGATTCATAGACCTAGCTCCAAGGTGGCAACTGTATTGAGAGGATTATGAACGTAATATCTACGAACAATCAAGCAAAGGCATATGCTCTACTTCAAGGGCTCTAGAGCATTGACTCAACCAAGATCCATAATTTATATTTATATTGAATAGATTTTTTTTAAAGATCCATAATTTTTTTAAAGTGTAAAAACTAAGAGAATCTCATTAATTCTTAAATTTTCAATCATAAAATGTTTGGCAATAATTTTATAATAATATTTAAATTCATAAAGATTTTATATAGTTTATGAATGATTTAGATCATGTTTAAAATAAAATATTTTGATAATTTGGGTAAATGATTTAAAAAAAATAAAAATTCCACAAATATTTACATAAACCCATCATAAAAAAAATTAAAATGCTAATAACAATTAACCAAATCATCTAAATTATTAAATTTAAATTTGACAAATAACCTTATTTTGAAATTCCACGGTCCACCCCCGCGTACCCGTCATCAGCCTCTAAAGAAAAGAAGCGGATAAACTTCAATGTTGGAGCCTTTAAAAGTGCCCGGGCTTATTCGAATTTCAAAATTTGACTCCTGCCCTCCCTTCCCTCCATTTGTACCTTCGTTTTCAAAATTTAAAATTCACATTTCAGTTCTCCATGAAATACACTGAACTTCAATTATACTTTTCGTTGCTTCAGACACAAAACATCCTCCATGACCTCCGCTCCACAAAAGTACAGTGTTCGAATCTTCGGACCCACTTGGTAACTCGTTCGTGGCACTGCACAGTCTCGATTTGAAGGAATGATCTCAATTCCTTTGTGAAGACTTCGTTTCTGTGATTTCTCGGATGCAGGTAAGCTTTTCTGTGCATTCCTGAACTTGGATAGAAAGTATTTTTCATATTTATGGTCTCGTTTGGTTTGAAGACAAGCACCGGAATGAGAAAAGATCCGGAGCTTTGAAATGTGGGATTGTGTAGAGCTTGGGTAGTAAGGAAGGATGCAGAATGCTGCCTTAAGATTTACTGTGAGAGGAGGATTTAGGGTTTCTGTGCACATTTTAGTCATTTGAAGGCTAAATCTCTTTGCAGATATTAATTCCTGTGAAGGGCTTAGATCCACCTTGCAGATCTGCACAGATCGGTTAGAATGATTTTGCAAAGAGGCCTGGCGAATTTCGCCTTTAATGGCGAACGCATTTTGCCTGTATGTTGAAGGAAAATGAGCCCATTTGGTTGAATCTAGTGGTTATGGATGAAGGTCATGAACTAAAGGTTTATTTCACTCACTTGGGGTTTGGGGGCTTTGAAGTTGTGAAAACCCTAAGATGGATGCACTGAAGAAGTAGAGTTTGCAATTTGCATTACGATTTGTTGAGGCATTGTTCATGCAAAAATACTTTGGAAGGGTATGATTAGAAGCAAGATCGTGGGGTGCTTTCGTTTCGGGGTTCTAGTGTCTCTAGGGAACGCACTGAGGGTACAATTATTTGGAGAGTGGTGGATGCCAGAAAGTCAAAGACGGTTATTTATCAAAAGCTTCGGAGAAATTCATGCTGAGAGAGTCAAGTGTAAAGAGATTTTACACTCACCTGAAGGATGCTGCAAATGCTTCCTCCTCTTCTCCTGTATTGATTTTCCCATCAGCAACTGACGCTGATTCTCTTTGTGCACTAAATATAGCCACTCATATTCTGGCATCTGATTCCCTGAGGTATTCATGCTATCCAGTGTTTGGATTTGGTGACATGGATGGAGTTGCAGGCCGTAATCTCCAGTCAAATGAACAGGCCCTAACTGTGCTGCTGATCAACTGGGGATGCTCTAAGGATTTGAGGAGGTTGTTGAAGTTGGGTCGTAATGTAAATGTTTTTGTTGTAGATAGCCATCTCCCAATTCATTTGTACAATTTGAGTGACGAGAATAAGCATGTGTTTGTGCTCTATACCCATGCAGATGAGGATCAGGCGGATGTGGCTTATGATTTTCATATTACTGAGTTGGCAAATAAAATGGATTTGGATAGAAATCATACCCATCTCATAACTTAAACCAGAAAATACACGTGGTGGTATTTTCCCTGGCTGCCTCTGCAATCCCCACCCTCGTCATGGCCCGAGGTCACAGGATCGAGTCCGTCCTGGAGCTGCCTCTCGTTCTCAGTGATGGTGTCGAAGGAGTTGGGAAAACTTCCGCTACTCTGAAGGTTTTGAAGAAGGTGGGGGCTTTTGCTGATGTGGAAAAGGCCAAAAAGAGTCGCAGTATTCGTGCCGGTAAGGGTAAGATGAGGAACAGACGTTATGTTTCACGCAAGGGTCGTCTGATTGTTTATGCCACTAAATGGGCCAAGCTTGTTAAGGCTTTTAGGAATATTATGGGTGTGGAGATTGCTTGTGTCGATAGATTGAATTTGCTGAAGCTTGCACCCGGTGGGCATTTGGGTCGTTTTATTATTTGGACGAATTCTGCTTTTGAGAAGCTTGATAGCACTTTTGGAGGCTTTGAGAAGGAGTCCCTGCAGAAGAAGGGATATGTTCTGCCTCGTGCGAAGATGGTTAATTCCGATTTGGCAAGGATTGTGAATTCTGATGAAATTCAGTCTGTTGTGAAACCCATAAACAGGGAAATCCACCGTAAGCCGCTCAAGAAGAATCCGCTTAAGAACTTGGGTGCTCTTCTGAAGCTCAACCCACATGCGAAAACTGCAAGGCGAATGACACTCTTGGCCGAGGAACAGCGTGCCAAGGCCAAGCAGGAGAAGCTCAACAAGAAGAGGAAGGAACCAAAGGTATGTGGATGGATTCTTCTTACTCTCTTGAGGCCTGATCATGAAAACTTAACATCCTTGATCAAATATTTTGTTAAATTCTGAATAAATTCATATTTTTTTGAACTTTCGATTTTAATTGAAGAGGTCATATTCAGTTTGTAGATCTCAAAGAACCTAAGCAGAATAACTAGTTTGGATTCGTGCAATAGCTTATTGAGATTGTCTGAATCTTTCCTATTTAATATCTATTACCAAATGGAGCACAAGCGGTCAAGGATGCTTCATTATTTAGTTATCTTCATTTCTTGTGATGGAATGTCTTGTGTGTTTAGCTTCCGTGGAGCTTATTTCTTCTTTTTCTTTCATCAGTAAATTCCTCGTGATTAGAGTAGGTACATAACTCTTTAGACTATAAAATTTTACATCCAGAAGACCCTCCACCAAGTGGTTTCTTTTTCATCAGTTTTACCCTGATTTTATCCCATTGGTGAAGGCCATGTTAGCATGAGTCCCATTATTAACACCATCTCCACATTATGACAAAAACAATATTACTACATGACCACAGCCACAGTGCTGAAAGATGTTCTCATCTGCATTATCGCAGGGGTTGTGCCTATTGGGTTTGAACCTGGAACATTATCATGGCAAGTTGCAACTTTTGCTATTAGATCATAGGCTAGGGATGATTAGCTTTTTATGTCTAGTTGTTTCTGCCTTGTGTTTTCTAATCTTAGGTACTATTTCCATGGTTTTCCATGTCATGGTGTGGTGTTTTTCTAGCTGGAAGGAAATTATTTTTCAAATATAATTCAGTATGTTCTTTAGGCCAAATAAACTGAATAA
>LPNX010577967.1:6747-18491 GCA_001517045.1 Pseudotsuga menziesii
GCTGGCTTGTTTCAGCACCATGTGAAACAACATAACCAAATGATTTCATAAGCCTGCTAATTTTCTTGAATTCACAGAAACCCCAATCGAGCAATAGACAGTGTGAATCCGAAGCCACGAGGAGGATAGAACCCAAAAGGGTCTCAAACTCAAAGGTGGAAGCATTGAAAGATCGGTCTCGATCTAGATATGTGACTGGAACGCTTCATCAACCGAATTCACTTTAACATATACTGAAAATCGGATGGTAGCTATCAGTCCATAAGACATACCTGGCCAGACATGTTCGATTCTCGTGGATGAAATTGGAGGGTGATAGGAATCCTGCAAATGTGTTCACCTGGGCTTTCTCGAGCTCCTAGCCAAGGGGAGCAACTCTCTCCAGCTCCCAGAAACCGTGAAGCCAACGCGTTCGGGGCCTGCAAATTGGAGGGTTGGACGAAATTGTGAGGACCTGCAAATGCGTTCACCTGGGCTTTCTCGAGCTCCTAGCCAAGGGGAGCAACTCTCTCCAGATCCCAGAAACCGTGAAGCCAACGCGTTCGGGGCCTGCAAATTGGAGGGTTGGACGAAATTGTGAGGACCTGCAAATGCGTTCGGGGGTTGTGAGGGACGAAATTGGAGGGCGACAAAACTTGGATGAAATCACACATGTAAAATCACACTTGAATCAAAAGTATGATATCATGTTAACATGGCCAATAAACCAAAAATAAGGACCATAACTATGCTAAGTGATTCATTATAAATTGTTAGTGGAATAATCTAATACCACTAGATCACTTTGAAAGAAAACAAGTCACTCTCCTCATGAAGATATTTTTCTTTGCGACTAGGAGGTAAATTTTATTATGTCCATGAGGACACCAAGACTTCAATTATTCCAAGGTTTAAATCCCTCTCTTGATCCCACAGCTAACTAAGTCACCATAATGTATGCAATGGTATGAGGTGAACAAAGTCATAAAAAAGTTAGAAGATCAAAAGAAAAATAATTATAAAATATGGGATGGACCAATAATATTCACCAAAAACCTCATAGTAACCATAGCTGGGAGAACATTCTTTGGAATTGAAACCAATTAGGAGGAATCCAAAATAGGTCAACCATAGAGATGAGAAGTGAATACATATCCCAATAACCATTAGGTCCAAAGGATGTCAAAATAACAACATAGAACCATGATTAAGCTTGGCCATCCAGACTGTCATCAAGTACCTTGGAAGTAAATGGAATTGATAGAAAAACAAATGAAGATAAAATTATTAAAGACAAAGTCCACCAAAATCAAAATCCCACAAAAATACAAAATTTCACTAAAGGACAACATTTTTGAAGACCAAAAGTTTGAGAAATTTATTTATTTAATTTTATGTAATTTAAATAAGCTCAAGTATCACTTGGAATGTGGAAGGAAAATGGCCACGGAACTTGAGCTATAAATTTTAAACTGTACCCATGTAAAATGGATTTTTCCTTTTCACTCTTCTCATGAAAAATTTCACGGAGATGAATAAAAGGGAAGTTGATTGTGACTGACAAAGTGCATTTGATGTTATGTGATTATATTCTTCTAAAAATCTCTCATTAAATTCTAATATTAACCTCGAATTCAATTCCTTTACAATTTAAATTTCTTTCTTGTTCATGGAACCTTGTAATGGTTCCCTCATCTCTGTAGATGTTGTGGAAATTGACTATGAATGAGGAATGCTCCACCCAAACTTAGGTGCAATATGTTCATAATCCTCTTAACACAGTTGCCACCTTGGAGCTGGGTCTATGAATCCATCGGGGAGATGGGTTAATTCTCAGACTCCATAGGCTCATACATGAATAATACATACCAAACGAAATCCCTTTCTTCCCCAGACCATACCAAACAATATCAATAAATAAATTAATTTAATGATGGAATCCTTCTCCATGAGGAATAGAATGCCTTCTCCCAATGACTATATAAAATCTTTAGATCTTTCCCTGAAAACCTTTTATAAAAAAAATCATTAATCATGATAAAATTAAAGAATTAATCCCCATAACCAAGGTCCTAGGAAAAATTTAAGATTTAGAGAATATTTTTAGGGTCCAAGACATGGCTAAGCTACAATGTCATGACACCAACACTCTATTCTCCTCTCACACACCTTCCCCTCTCATGAATTTATAGTCCTCCATCTCTTCTCAATGTTCTCTCCCCGTTTGTAGCTAGCTTCATATTTTATTACTAATTGTTTAGTTGCAATTACATATACTTGGCCCTGATCCATATCAAATTTACAATTATATTACAATATGGGGGCTTTAACATGAGTGTTACATTCTCCTACCCCTTAATTTCAATACCTTCCTTGATGTTAATTTATTTATGCATACATACCCCATGGCTTGTTGACTCTAGTTTCTTTTCCAAAGATTTTGATTTTCTTTAGTAGCCTATAGTGACACTCTGCCTTATCTTAAGATAGATATGTATTTGGTATTATTTATTCATCAACATCCATTGTATTTTTTGAGATCTTTAGAATTCCGTATGTCTCTATAGCGACGACAAACATTGACTTTTGCGCCCTAGGTCAACTTGACCGTTGCAAAAAGTCAACAAAAGATGGTGCCGTCGCTATAGAGACGGTCAGGCGTGGATACAACGATGTCCAAGAGTTTAGGCGTGGATACAACGACGTCTAAGAGTCCAGGCGTGGATACAACGACGGCTAGGCGTGGATACAGCGACGCCTCGTTCCTGTTACATCGGATTTTACACCAAAAAGTAAGAAACGTGGAAAACCTCCGTGGAAAAATCCGCGATTTTGTACTAGTGCGACAGGGCACAAAGAATACATTACTATCCATAAGATAAGGGACGGGAACCTGATAATTCCTTTCGTCTCTTGTCATTTTTCACAGATGTTTTTTATCATGTTAGTGACATACTCAGCCCATCTGTATATCTTTCTGTTGGTTGCTATGGTGTCTATTGCCTCCAACATATCCAGTTTGAGGTCGCTTCCACAACCTACCATTGTGAGTGTCGTGGCTGTGATCATGGCCACAATCTGTGGTGTTCGAGCTGTTATGTGGCTAATCATCAACCCTTTCAAGTTTTTTCCTGATACTGACCCTGTTAGTTCTTCGACTAGTCCTTCTTTTATACCGACTGGTACTGGTTCTCCTTTGTTTGATAGACCTGTCAATTTGTAAATAACTTCCCCAGAGATGTCGACTGGTTGATCGAAATAAAATCGACCGTTGTGGTACCGGCTTATGATCAACTTTACCGTTGTTTCTTTTGTGCCACCGAAACTAGCCATGAGCGGTGCGTTGACATAATTTACAATGGAACTGTGTTGTATTTTCTCTGCAGCTGGGGTAGGTTTCTTGTCGATGTACACCCATTCTTTTATCTCGGCCCATAGTTTTGCCCATGAACCTTCCTGCACCTTAGAATTCTTGATGTTCTTCAGTCTTCTTACTAATGGTGTCTCTGCAGTCTGTAGTTCCTTGGTTTTGGCTAAGGATTTGGTCTATTTTGGTGCCATCTTGTTAGTCCGAGGGTCGATTTTACTACGATGCTCTTGGTTTTCAGTCGTCTGGTTGCTCTGATGCTCTCTTTGTTTGAATTGTGGTGAATAATCCTTTGGTGGTTCAGTATTTATAGTGGATGCATTGGATGTTTTTGTCGATGAGTGTATTAATGGCGGACGTGATGGTCCAGCGAGAACACTTGAGTGTGTGTTAATGGTGCTTGGGTTTTGGCGCTCGAAGTCATGAATGCGTGATGGGACTGTCGAGGTCGTCAGTCGATGTCAGTTATGAAAATGGTAGATGGTGTTATATCGATGGGCATGATGTCGATGGTCAAAGTGGTGATTTCCTTTCATTCTTTTGTGCGTGTATCAATACTATTTTTCTTTTTGGATTTTTTTTAGTTTTTTATAGCTTTTGTTTAACCGTTATGGTCGTTATATGTTTTTTTTTAGAATAGATTTGTTTTAGTTTCTGTAGCATTTTAGTCGGGCCCCATTAATGAGTTTATGAAATACTATGCCTTGTAACATCCTTAGTCAGACTGATCCGTTGGTATGTATCTCTTTGAAAATATAGGGTCCCATCCATTCTATATGTAGCTTTTTACGTTTTCCTTTCACCCGACTATTGTATAATAAGGCAAGGTCTCCTACCGACAGATTTTTGTTTTTGATCTTTCTATCATGCCATGCCTTTTGATGTTGTTTCTGGATTTCTTGATGTTGGATCGTGATTAGTTTATGTTCTTCAAGTTTACTTAGTTGCAATAGTCGGTCCTTTCTTCCTTGTTCGACATCGACATGTAAAATTTCTGTGATAATAGGTGTCTGTTGTCGAAAGTGTAGAGGAACTATTGCTTCATGTCCATAAACTAGTCGGAACGGTGTTTGGTCGGTTGAACGCTTGTATGTTGTTCTGTATGCCCATAGTACTACAGGTATATTTTCATCCCAGTCGTCTTTATCAGCATTACATATTTTTGTTAATCCTTTTGTTAATGTTTTGTTAAATGCTTCAATTGCTCCATTCGACTGAGGATGGTATGCTGTACTCCGACGGTGGTCGATTTGGAACTGGTCTATTAGTGTTTTAATAGTTTTATTTATGAAGTGTGTTCCCTGGTCACTGATTAGGGTTAATGGACATCCAAATTTGGTAATGATATTCTCATAGATAAACTTAGCAACTATCTCCCTGGAACATGTGTCGACTGGTTCTTCCTCTGCCCATTTGGTTACCTATTCGACTACAGTTATTATGTACCTTGTGCCTGTTCTTTTTGCTGGTATAGGAAATGGTCCTATGAAGTCGATGGCCCAAATTTCGAATGTCAAACTTGGGTTTACTGATATCAGGGGCATTTCTGTACTAGGCAAGGGTCGACCCAGTCGTTGACATCTGTCACATTGGCTTACAAAATTTTTGCAATCTTTGTGGAGTGTCGTCCACCACAACCCTGATTGTTTGATTTTATTTGTAGTTGTGCCTGATTGGAAGTGTCCTCCAGCAGGTCCGTAATGTGCTTCATGCATGATATTATTTCTTTCATGTTCCAGTACGCACCTTCTGAGAATGTCGTCTAACCCCATTTTTATATAGGAATCAATTTATGAGACTATATGATGCAGCTTTCATGGCTAAGATTTGTTTCTTCTTCATACTCATGCCTTCTGGTGCTTGTCCATCTTTTGAAAACTGAGCTATTTCCTCTAACTCTACCAGGACTGCTTCTATTCGAAATAAATGTGCATCCGGTAAGTAGTCTTCGAATCCTATCGGTTCCTCCCCCGTGTCGATTCAGGATAAGTGGTCGAGACCAACATTTAGCTTACTCGGTTTGACAACGACTTCGAATTCAAATTCTTGGAATAGAAGTAGCCATCGACAAATTCTTCCATGGTGTAGAGGCTTATTTACAAGGTATTTTAGTGCTTGATGGTCAGTGTAAAAGATGAATGGATTAGCTAGTAGATAGTGTCGATAGTGCGAAGACCATTCCTAATGCTTCTCTTTCGGTTGTCGAATAGTTTCTTTAAGCTTTGTTTAGTTTCCTGCTACTGTAAACTATAGGATAGTCCATTCCATCATCTCCTGGCTGAGTTAGGATTGCTCCTATTGCTAGGCCTGACGCGTTAATGTGTACATGGAATTTGATTGACCAGTTTGGAAACCTTAGGATGGGTGCTTCAACTAGCTTTCTTTTTAGTTTTTTGAATGATATGTCGCACTCCTCTATCCAATTAAATTCCTGATCATCTCTTAGCAATTCTTCTAATGGGTATGTCATGTCTGAATAATGTCTTATGAATTTTCTATAGTATCCTGTATGACCAAGTAGCACCTTGACTTGTTTCGGATTCATCGGGGGTTTTAAGTCGAGGATGATTTTTATTTTTGCGAAGTCGACTTTAATACCTTCTTTACAGACGATATGCCCTAATAGTATTCCTATAGGAGTTAAAAATATACACTTCTTGATGTTTAGTGATAGTTGGATCTGTCGACATCGTTCCAACATAAGTCTTAGCCATTTATAATGGTCTTTTAGTGTAGAGTATATTGTCCAATCATCAAAATATACTTCCATTGTTTTGTAAATGTAGTCCTGAAATGTTTTAACCACAATCCTTAAAAAGACTGCAGGTGCATTTTTAAGACCAAAAGGCATAACCCTGTAAGCAAATGAGCCAAATTCACATACAAATGTTGTCTTTTTCTGATCTTCTTTGGCTATTGGTACTTGATTATAACCTGAGAATCCATCTCCAAATGAATAGCATTCATGTTTTGCTACTTCATTTAAGATTTCATCTGCATAAGGAGTTGGAAATGGGTCTGTTAATGTAACTTTATTGAGTTATCTAAAGTCGACACAGATCCTTAGCTTGGTTGGATCATGTTTCTTTGGTTGAACCACCATTGGACTTGCCCATTCTGATTGGTCAATAGGGTAGATGATTCTTGCTGCAAGCATGTTATCAATCTCTTTCTTGACTATCTCTTTGTATTTGTGAACTAGTTTATATGGTCGTTTCTTGACAGGTCGAACATTAGGTTTTATGTCGATCTTCATTTCGCCCATTTCATGTACTAGACCTTTAAGATCCTTATAGTCTCTAGCAAATACATCCTGAAATTGTTTCAGTAGGTTTGTGATCTCTGTTGTTTGTGCTTCAGACCAGTAGTCTCCAATTTTTGCTATTTTTGGGCGATCATCATTTGATATGTCGACTTCTCTAGTTTAAATTTTAGCATCTAGCCATTCCAGTGCTTTAGCTTCATTGATTGGTCGACTTCCTTCCTTAAACTGTGAGAATGTGGCAGGGAAGTCTGCTGTAGTCATTCGGTTGCTATCCTCCTTATCGGTTGTTTCAACTTTGAGTACTGTGCGAATAGGTTTGGTCATTTCGACATGATTTGATTTCCATCTAAAAATTTTCCCTTCCGACTTTTCATTTTCCAACTGTAGTCTTGTTGACTGTGTTATTGTCCCGGTTTGTATATTGTTAAAATTTATTGTCGGTCGGTTGTCCCTTAGGGTATTGTTTTCTGTCGGTTGTACAAATGCTTTGATTTGTTTTACAGTTTCGACCAGATTCTCATTTTGGGGTTCAAAGTTGAAATCTTTGATAAAATTTTCTTTAAGTTCATGCCATAGAAATGTTTCACCCCGAGCTTCTTCCATCTTGTACCATTTTTTCGGTAAGTCAACGAGTGTTGATGGAAATAAGTGTGGCCATGTACGTTCATCCTTATATCCCATTCTTCTCCATTCTTTTTCACATATCTTTATATGGTTTTCTGGATCCTGTCCTTGGGTAAATATAGGTATCTGAGCCCGGTTGGTTAACTTCTTTCCTCAAAACCTTTCTACAAAATAAGTCGAAGCTATTGTCCATGTCTGTAGTCTTGACTGATGGGTATCCCACCATCTAGTAGCTTGCCCTGTAAAATTTTCTACTAAACTTTGTAGTCGGCCATGTTCACCAATGTTCCTGGATACTTGCTCTACATGTATAACTCGTGATTCTCTTTCTTTATACCTTGGGATTTTTGTGGTATTTATATTTGTTGGTTGTAATGTAGGATATTCCCTAATTTTCTTTTCAAATATTTTTGGGATGTTGGATACCACAAAGCATTGTTTGACTGGTTTCTTTTGTACTTTTTGAATAGTCCAGCATCCTCTTGCTTTTGTTTCATAGTTTTCAACCTCCCAATCATATAGTTCTGCATCTGAATTGTATCCTACTGAGTCTTGGTTTCCTAAGCAAAGTTCACCATATTTATTGGGTTATGTGTAATCTTCATTAGTATGTATCTGATATAGTTGTCGGATGTCAACTTCTTCATTATTTGGTTCTGTCCAAGGTTCTCCTTGGGATGGATGAATAGGTACTATGACTTTTTGTCCATTCCCCTTTAATTTGATTCTTTCTTTGTCCAAGGATATCGAGGCTTTCATTTTTCTTTGTGGTTTATTTTGTTTATTCTTCTATGCAAAACTATTGTTGACATAACTCTCGTTTCCGTCGATCGTCTTGGTTGCCGTTTCTTCTCTGACAAGCAGTCAGTCGGGGTCGACTTCTCCCGTCGATGTCCAACTGCAATTATTTGTATGCGGATCCAAATTTTTTGTATCTTCCAAAGCTGTATTTGGTAAGGGGGGTGCTCCTTCGTGTGTTGGGTAAAGTAAGTGGATACTCCAATTGGAGGGCAACACTTGAAGCGTGACCCAATTTCCTTCTTCTGGTCGATGGATAATTAGATGACTATCATCATTTCTCTCATCGTCTAGTCGGCTCCAAATACCAAAATCACCAGCTCCTAGTCTGAGGTTCTCTTCGACAATTGTTTGTATCTTGGTACTTGGATCCGTCGGAGATAGAGGTCTTACCTCCTGGGGGACTTCTAATTGGAGAGCTTATTGCTGCTCTATCCACAAATCTTCTTCCATAGGGGACACTTCTTCTTCCACGCCTTCCTCATGTCGGTCATGACCCGACTTTGGCGGACTTCTCTCTTGGTTTTTCACCCTAGTACTCATTCCTCTTTGCAACATTATGGCTCTTTCTCTTCTCTCTTCCCTTCTTTGTAGCCTCTTCTCCCTCTCTATTTTCTGAAAGTCCGTAGGACCTTTATGTGATACTGTCCTTTCGATTTCCCTTTTAGGTCAAATTATCATTGCTGGTGAATGGTTTCTCTTTAGTTGACTAGAATCCTCTCCACTAGAATCCTCTCCACTTTACCCCGACATACGACCAACTACACCCCCATTGCCTGCCTGACGGTTTAGAAAGCCCGTATAGTTCTATTCACTTGCTTAGGAAGTATTCCCACTTCCTTTCGGCAATGAATTTCTCCCACTGCTTTTGTTTCTTTGCCTAGTTAGTATTTTGTGGCGGTTCACGTGGTAATGGACGAGGTTCAACAATATGACCTACTCCTTTCTCGATCAGAAATTTGAATAGCAAGGTCAGTAAGGAATACAAGAATTATTCGGTGAGGTCTGTGTAGAATTTCTTCTAGATAGTTTCCATCGAAGTTCTTTCCTCTATGGCTTGCTCCTCGCAGAATTCGTCGGCGATCTTTTCGATCCACTCCGACAGGTTTGTTCTTCCCCCTTGAATCAGTTTGTCTAGCAGTTGTTGGTCTTTAATCGCTTCTGGATTTTTCATTTAGGAGTTTCTTCAAAAGTTGGGGCACGGATTCTACGAACTTCTCATGAGTCTCGGTAAAGAACCTTTCTTTTGCTTGAGCAGTCGTTAATCTATTTCTTCATGCGTAATTTTGCAAGTAGTTTTCTATTTTATGCTCCCACCAGTCCTTAATCTCTTGTTCTGATATCATCTGCTTATATACATCTCATACATGTACTACCGACAACAGAACCAATGTTGTAATCTCACAGATCACATAGGGTTACTAATAATACACATTAATACAGACATACATAACAGAGACAAGAGACAAGAACAAGTAAGTAGAATAACAGATTATATTATAGTGAAAGGGTCCATACAATACAGAGAACTGAACCGAGTTCTCATTTGGCTCAACAACCTAATATATATGATTTACAAATAGTTACAAATAACTACCTGTCGGTTCACTCAATCGACACGACCTTAGGTGGCTGACCTAATCTCTCATTAGTCGGCTGACCGACTTAGTCAGCTAATCGACTAAGTCGGCTATCGTTCAAGTCGGCATACCGACTTGCTCCTCCAATAGGGGATATCTACCTTATGACATGGGGTCCTAGGGTCACCAACATACTAGGTTCTTACTTGCATACATAAAGGATTACGAAAACATATATGAGAGAAATAGGGTGAATGGAATGTGTACCTTATTACTGACGATCGATCCAAGCTCTAGCCTTCTACGTCAAATGCTTTTCAAGCTCCTGTCCTTCTATACTTGCAAAAGAGATTTATGTATCTCCACAAAAATCCTGATTGTTATACAAAGAAAGATGAAAAGATTATAATTGCATATAAGAATAAATAATAATACATTTCATAATTCATAACAACAAGAATCTGTACAAAGACAATATGGGAGAAATTCACTCTTTATTCAGAAGTTGTAGGGAACATTACAACCATGTCTGAGACAAGCCTCTCTATTGACCAGGAAACTAAGTTCTCTTGCTCCTCTTCCCAATATATTCCTCCAACATAACCTTGGTCTTCCAACTTTCTCCCCCATCCTATACCCCTCTCCTCTATTTATACTTGCATATGAGGAGAGGTTACGAGGTCTAGGATGGTTAGGGGAGTTGGGGAAGTTATGATTTCGAACCCAAATGCCCCTAGACTAATCATGTTTTTTTTTTGTCTTAAGGATATCGTGGGTGCATATATAGGTAACTCACGAGTGACTCATGAATTCTATAAAGGAAACTCACGATTACAACATTTCATAGTTGACTCGCAGGTTGCATATGAGCATACCCGCGAGTGACACGTGAATTGTCACAAGAAGAGTCGCGAGTGCAAGACAAACTTCTTTATAAACATGGGAAAGCTTGAAGGAAAGAGTATGTATTAAGGCTTCTCTTCATCTATAGTGTTTAGGCTACTTCAATCCACATTTTCCTTTTGTGTACCGACACATTTTGTGTCAGTACTCGGATAGAGAAGTGTCGTTTCATAGTATAATAGATGCCCCCTAATGTATGAGGTCAGAGGGAAGTGATGGCTGAAATACATTACAAATCTTTTACAATGGAGAGACTCAGTAACAAGGTCACAGAGAAGTACCTGAAATAGAAAAATCAAGTTCATTTGCAAAATCATTACTGAGGATGCCATGTTCAATAATGTGGAACACTAGCTCCTTTACAAGAGTCAATTACATCATATAGTATGGGAAATAAGGCCACGTATATTTTACAATGGTGGATCAAAGCCACAATAGTACAATGATGAGTCTTCAATAGCCAGAAATAATGTCACAAAGAATAGCATAATCTTGTGCAACTTAGGTTATATAGGTTGTAACCCAAGTTCTTCGTCCAAATCCATAGAAACCAGTACGAATCCTACCATGTGAATATATATGTTGAAGTCTAACATGGAAGGATGCCATCAGAGTGTTAGTCATAAAGTTATACTGACAACCAATGCATAGGAATCCACTAATATGGGTAGTGGATTCTAAGTTACTATCTTTAAAACTCTAGGTCTTGTTCTGCAGGAGGTACTAATAGGAAGTTGTTGTGTGAGGAGGAAGGCACTAAATCCTTCAACAGGTCACATGAGTAACTGTTAGACTAGATAAGGGAAGGTATACGTAAGATGACATCAGAGATGAAAATGACAGGGATAAGGATAGATAGACAGAGGAGTAAAGATCCTTGAACAGTGAGCACGACACAGACATGACCCAATGTAGATTTAGACTTTAAATTGGTACAACTAGACTTATTTGTCATGTAGGAGACATGAACATATTCCCCATGTATTTTGGAGAAGTGGAGGAGTAATGACTCAAAGTAATAGTTGAATTGATTAGTGAAAAACTGAAACATGAGTACCAGGAGGCTCAAACTAGTGCTTTGTTCAAGGATGACATGCTGCCAACAAACTTATAACCCAAAGAGTAAATTTCTTCCTTTCCTTTCTTGCTAATTGTTAATGAGTCTAATAAAGTCAACTCGAGTCTTTCTTCATTTTTTTTAAACTCAAACAATTATATATATATATAT
>LPNX010577967.1:19150-35214 GCA_001517045.1 Pseudotsuga menziesii
CTTTCAAGAAGTTACTAAATCACTGCAAAATTTTATCCAATGAAGGATTATTGAACTGTGAATCAGAATTTAACAATTTTATCAAGACCTCTAAATCCCCAAAAATTTGTATTTCCTTGAGTCTAATGTTCTTGGCAAATTGGCAGGACCGAAGAAGGTTGTAGCACTCTGCCTGGTTATTAGAACAAATTCCTAAGCCCCAGCAGAAACTAGATATTTTCTCACTGTTCGGAGAGAAGATTAGGCCGCCAACACCCGCAACTCCATGGTTCCCTTTAGATGCACCATCAAAGAAAATTTTATAAACTCCCTTACTCTTCCACTAGAGAGAGAGATTATCTACAGTTAATATTACACGCTAGAGAGAAGGCAACATTGGTTTGACATATTTTTTTAAGACACTGATTTTTGAGCTGCATCCCAGCCACTCTAACATTTATTGCGGAATTGAGGAAGCACAAGTTCTAACTGTTTCAAATATCTACATATTGATTTTATTAGCAACGTCGACCGGGGTCCATACTCTGGCATTGAACAACAAAGCGTTCCTTGCAAGCCATATCGCCCACCAAACACACTTGGGTATTATATGCCAGGCAATCCATCCAAGAATTTTTCCTTTTGACGCAGGGACCCTATCTAGCCGGAAAGAAAACAAAGTCGTTACCTTCATGCCGGATGGTGCTGCAATCGAGAGATTCAACAGAACCAAACGCCATAATGATTGGGTGAACTTGCACTCTACGAACAAATGGTCTGAAGTTTATGGAGTTGCTTTGCATAGACAACAATGATAAGTCCCAAGGAAGCCACGTTTGCACAAATTCTCCCCAGTTAAAGCCTTTTGATGCATGAGAATCCATGAGAAATAATTAACCTTTAGCAATCGATAAGAAGACCAAATCGATTTCCAAAGCACCCATGTTAGCAAGGAGGCATGAGAAGATTGATTTACTGAAAATCCAAGTCACATGGAATAAACACCAGTTGAACCCCTGCCCCATTTATCTTTCAAGGAGCAGTGTACAGGAGCCAAACCGGATAGAGATTTAATCAAATTTGATTGTTCTGAGTTCAATCGTTCAGCCATTTCCATGAATTTCTAGTCAACCCAATTCCCCACATCATCCCATGAGCAGATGTCAGCTAAATGAAAAAAGGCCTTTATTAGACATCCATAGTTTAATCTTAGAAAAAGGAATTTACATAGGAAAGAGGAAAATTCCCAAGAATCTTATCTTCCCACAAAAATATTCCTTTCCCATTACCTGGAATTATATATACATGCTACTGAATTAAATTGATACTTTTCATGCACAAATTCCAAATAACAGTACCTGTAGGAAGCTTATCTTATTTTATAGTTCTCAAGGATCCACCTTCAAGATATTTCATCGAAAAGAGCTTGCTGACCGAATGATTCTTATCTGCAAAGATCTGCTAGACAAGATTGCCACCCAAAGCAAGATTAGCTAATCTAGTATCTCTTATTTGCAATCTGCCTTCAATTATAGGTCTTTTAATAGTCTCCCAATTTACCAAATGAAATTTATTTTGGTTACCTTTTCCTCTGCACCAAAGAAAATACCTAAGAATCTTAGCTATCTAGACCGAAATGGACTTGGGAGCTAAAAGCAATGAGGACTGAAAAATGGGAAGGGAAGACAGAACTGACTTTATCAAAACCAGTTTTCATGCCTTTGTCAACCAATGGCCACCTAAAGAGACTATTTTGGCTTTTAATTTGCTCAAAACATCTAGCCAGAGCGAAGGTGGACTAGCACCCAAGTTCAAAGGGAGACCTAGATATTTTATCTTAACCCACTGAGCAAAGCCAGAGAAACCCAAAGTATTGGAAATTTGTAGCTTTTTCGCATGATCCACATTCCACCCGTACACTGCACTTTTTTCCTTGTTAATCAAGGCTCCAGAGATTGAACAATTTTTTTGAAGAATACCATTAAAGGCACGAGCAATATTTAACGAAGCCCCTCCAAGGAGAAGAGAATCATCGACAAAGAGTGCGTGATAGATGGGCTCCACCCCTCTAGCAGCCCTAATTCCTGGAATAGTGTCGGCTGCCATTTCAGTAGACAACTTTCTGCTTAAAACTTCAACCATTAGAATGTACAGGAAGGGTGACAGAGGATACCCTTGACGTAGTCCTCTGGATACTTGAAAAAATTCTGTAGGTCTACCATTGATAAGGGGAGCTATCCATTGTCTGTCTGTGCATGCTTTTATCAAGCTTACAAACTCCACACTAAATCCAAAGGTGAGTAGTACTTGGTAAAGAAAGGAGAGATTTACACAATCAAAAGCATTTTACATATCAAGTTTAATAATCATACCTTTCTCTTTCCCGATGGAGCTGGAATGAATGGCCTCTTGCACTTGAATCACATTGTCTATTAAATGCTGACCTTTAACAAAACCCCCCTGTTGAGGAGAGATTAAAGAACCCAACAAAGGATTTAATCGGTTATCCAATAGTTTATCTAGGATTTTATAAGAGGCATTGCACAGAGAGATAGTACGCAACCTATCAAAGGATGCAGGGTTAACTTCCTTGGGTATTAAGGCTAAAAATGTCGAATTTGTGCAACCGCCAACTTTAGCTTTCTTGAGAAAGGAAGAAATCATATGAAGCAAATCATATTTTATAACAAGCCAACATATTATGAAGAAGTGAATTGAAAAACCATATGGCCCTGGGGCTTTATCTGGTTCCATACCCCATATGACCTCCACTACATCTTGCTCTGAAAAAGGCTTTGTTAAACCTGAATTAGTCTCAACAGAAACCAGAGAAGAGATAAATGATAAGAAATCACGTTTGGCTGCATTATCTGAGACACCATCCTCAGTAAAAAGTTGGTGAAAATGACTATTAGTAGACTGTAATAGATCCCTTTGACCTTTAATTGCTACTCCCTCTTTAGAAGTAATTTCTGCAATATGATTTCGGGAAGTTCTTAATCGGTATTGTCTATGAAAGTAAGCTGTATTTTTGTCACCAGCTTGTAACCAAAGGCTTCTCGACTTGAGATGCAAGGTTTCTTCTTCATGGCGAAAGGACTGATAATATTTGGCTTGTGCAAGCTTCTCCATTGTTAAAAGCGAATGAGAAATATTAGCTTTTTCCAGGCTGAATTGAATCTCTGCTAACTCTTTCATACTCTCTTTTCTGCTGCTAGTTGGAGTCATGAGAGGTTTTTTTATCCATGCTTTCAAAGCATACTTTGTTCTTTTTAATTTTTGCTCCCAAACGTAGCTTGGAGAGCCATCCACGTACTGTGACCAAACTTCATTAACTATATCCAAAAAACCATCACGCTCACTCCATAATGGACTAAAACGAAACGGTATTGGTCCATAATCTTCTTCTTCTTTCAAAAGCAAGGATATGGGATGATGGTATGAAGAGATCTTAGGCAAATTTTTGAAGAAATGAGAAAATTATTATATAGTAATGAACTTTGCACCAGAAAATGATCTAAACGGGCTAGGATTCTATCTGTCCCAACCCTGTTATTATTCCAAGTAAAACAACCTCTCTTAGGCTTGTAATCCAAAAGATCCCAAGTATGCAGAATGGACTCCACAAAATCCAACAGGGGGTCTTTATCCAACATGCCTCCTTTTTTTTCACTGGGGTCGAATATGATATTTAAATCTCCCGCCACAATAATGTTTCTAAGGAAATTGGAATCCAGAAAATTAGAAAAGGAGAGCCAACACTCCTTCTTCTCGACATAGTTTACAGGTACATACAAATTAAAAAGAGCAATAGAAATCTTGCTAACAGAACGCTGAAGCTTTGAAAAGATCCAATGTTGAGAAGCAAAAGAGGAGAGCAGGGTAAATTTATCCACCGACCAAATAGTAGCTAGGCCCCCATAGGTGCCCCAACACTAACAAAAATACGATTTTTCATATTCCATTTATTCTTGTTGAGAAATAGTAGCGTATCCTTATCAATTTTTGTCTCTTGCAGTAATAGTATATCAGGAGATTCCATTATCAAAAGATATTTGACCTCTTCTAATTTTTTGGGATTCGCCAATCCCCTACAGTTCCACGAAGTAAGCTGCATTATTTACCTTTACCAGAAGGGGTTGCTCCACCCTTAAGAGGTTTATTCCTCTTACTTCTGCTCAAATTCATCTCAATGGTAGCTTGAGATCCTTGCATTTTCAAACGCTCCGCTTCTTCTTCTTTAATCTCTTTTTGAGACTTTCTCCCAGTCTTTTTTGAAGACTGTTCAAATGTATCTTCATCAGAGGATCCAAATGATTCAACCACATTTTTTTAAGGATTTTAGCGTAGGAAGGTGAAGAAGATGGTCTTGAAGGGGAATTATGGATTTCATGAAGAATTGGTCATGAAGGGGATTTGTGAATTTCCTGAAGAATTGGAACACTAGGAGATTGACTAACCATCTCTAGATTCCCAGTATTTACTTCAATTTCGCTGATTAGCACTTCAGAAGGGAGTATGTCACCATCTTCAAGAGGCCGAGTCTGGCCTTCCAATGAACCCAAGACAACAAACGAATTAGAGGATTCTGGTTTTCCTACATCTTTTGGTAAATTCTTCTTCTCACTGGTATTGACTCTGTTCATTGTTGATTCTTTTCCTTTCAATTTGATACCTTTCTTAGAAGGACTAGCTTTCTAAATAAGTGTCCATTGCTCAACTTTCTCTAGTACAGGGATTTCTTCAGCTTTCTTCTTACAATTCCTAGCAAAATGTCCATAACCATGACAATGGCGACATTTAAAAGGAAGTTGCTCATAATCAAGTTCTTGAATGTGGGACCAATCTGCCACAGTCAAATTGATCGCTTCAGGAAACCGAGTCTCTAAATCAACTTCTATGCATATTCTTGCACACGAGTATTGGTCTTTGCTTTCTGCCCTGTTAATATATTTTCCTAATTTGTTTCCGATGGTTTCCAAGGATTCCGAATTCCAATAGTGGAGCGGCAGGTGAGGAAGTCGAACCCAAACTGGAACAACTGAGGGAACATTTTGAGTACGATCGATATCGGGGGTCCTTTTATTCAAGTATAGTGCCTGAGGGCCCATAAAGTAAGGGCCATTTCAAAAAATGAGGTCACTGTCTTCAGTAGACTCAAATACGAAGACAAAAAACCCCCTTCCAACCAAGTGACTGTAGATTCCTTCCAAAACCAGAGGTCTCCAATTACGCTGTACCCAACCATCAATTGCCTTAGGAGAAGGCCAAAGCCCCATGAATTAGCCAATTAATCCATGCTCAGAAAGATTCAAAGCTGTCCGACAAGGTCTCTCAGGTGGAAATTCAACAGTTGGAATATCCACTTTCTTCACAAATTGCTGCACTAAGGTGCCACCCTTCCTCTTGCCACTGGAAGCTACTGATCGTTTAAAAGCAATCAATTTTGGAGGAAGGGGGGGAGGATCACTACTAGAATCCATGATTCTTAGATAAGATCCCCAATATCCCACTTAAGCTCCAAGGAAGATGCAAAAAACTCCAAGACAAGCCTGCTGGATCGAAAAGACTCCAGGACAGATCTGCTGTTATCACTCCAGGAGTCTTTCCTTGACTGTGAAGGGAATGAGTCTGGTAACTTAAATATTCAATAATGTATGGGAAAAAGAATAAAACCGGATGAATAAATATGCTCACATTCACTTAGAAACACATAAATCCATTCGAAGACGAAGGATTTCTACTATACTGCTCAAAAGGTTTAAATCAAAAGTATGGAAGCATGGAGAAGACTTATCATACTAGTAGAAATATACATACAATAGCATATGTGAATGGCCAGCTATGATAGGTAAAATATTTGCAGTTGAAGATCATCAACGTAGTGATAAGATGACAGTTACCAGGCGTTAGATGAAGCATGAAAGAATACATATAGGTTTAGTACATTGATAAAGAGATGAGATGATAGTCATCTGTCATCATATATACATAAACATGAAAATAAAAAAGATGAAAACTAAACAAACAAAGCGAAAAAAGCTTTTGTGTCAAGTTGAATTCATAGATGTCTGAAATAAGGTATGTCCACAAGCCTCCAAAGTTGAATCATAGTCCTCAGACTATTTTCTTTCCCTCGCTTTACAATGATTCTTCAATGAGCTTAAATAATCTTTACAAATTAGTTTCAAGATCCCCAAAAGATGGATATGATAACCTCTTTTCCTATCTCAAATCTGAATTTGTGAGGTGGTTGGAAAATGCAGAAATTTCTGGAAATATGCTGCTCAGAGATTGACCTATATCTCTCAAATCAAAACAGATTTTGGAAAAGTGAGAGAGGGTTTTCTATATTGGTTTGTTATGATAAAACATCTCTCTCAATTATTTTATATTCATTTTCATTTTCCCGACATCTCTATTTCAAAAACATGTGTCAAACAGGGAAATTCTGAGATCCGAAAATTAGGTCTCAAAGATGGATTTGATTCTCCCAATATGTGATACCTGTAGAACAAATGAGAGAGGTTATTGTTCTTTGACATGTTAGGCACAAAAATCCTCCAACCATTTCTCAAAATCATCCTCCGTTTGCTTAGGATCATCATTTGAAAATGATGACTCAACATAGTAAAAACACCACATTCCTGAAAACGTTGCCTCATCTTGCAGGGGACTTTTGACTACCTTTCTGAGCTCTAAATGCGGATTTGAAAGTACCATTGGAAATATTAGGATGTCTAGTTGTCAATAGACTATTTGAGCATGTAAAAATCCCTCTCCAAGGCTGAGAAAATTGAGTTTTCCCAAGGTAGTTTATCGTTTGACAAAGCTGCTCTTTAGCATTTTTTATAAGCAAAGCAATTTCTCAAGAATTCTTATCAAATACAACTTCAGATATCTTTAAAAAGACTCTTAGAAAATTTAAAAAGATGTCTGATCTAATGATTTTCCTATCACTTAATGAAATAAATTTGACCAATTTATTTGAGGAGATAACATCTGGCTCCTACTCGGGGATGGAATCCTCCCTGTGAAGTTCCAAGAACCACAGATATGATGCCTTTGCTGAAAAATAAAATATGAGGTTAATGTCTAGTGTTCCATTGGGAATGGAGTTAGTCATTCACCTATTTTTGAAAATATTTCATGACTTGAGTAGATGATCTATGTACATATTCAAGACTGCCTTTATTCACTAAAGATAACCGCTGCATAGTAAAGAAAAGAAATGCTCGAGCAACAAGCTTATTTCCTAATCTATTCTACCCTAACCAACTTTGCAATTTGGTTAGGTAAAGGCTGATTTCCATAGCAGCCATCCAAGCAATTTTAATAATGAAATTTTCTCATCATTCTTACTGATCAATAGTTGATGTTTAAAATGCAACAATAGTGAATAAAAGTTATTTACAAATCCAAACTTACAAGGAAACATGTGCCAGCAAAAGAAGTTTGAAACTTTCAAGTTTTCTGAAATGTATGATTCTATGAATGCTACCACTAGATCTTTGAAATTGAAATTAGAAACCTGCTGATCTTTGGGAAATTGTTGCACTTCAATGACTGCTTCTCTGCCATAAAATTGATGACCTTCTTGTTCTTTTGTGATCACCTTGTGATCATCAAACACTATGACCTATTCTTCAGAAAAATGCTCAAGAGATGATGATAGACTAGTGTTTGAATGGCAAAGATTATGATCAGCTCTAAATATGTAATTGTCTATACAATAATTAGTTATCATAGGTTCAACACGCTTTGCAAATTGATCATAAATTTTACATGAATATCTGTCTCTGGAATGCTCTGCCAATGTTGAAAAATATGATTCACAATCTGAAACAATTTCAGCTGATAGCTACCAGGGGTAAGATGAAGCATGAAAGAATACATATAGGTTTAGTACATTGATAAAGATATGAGATGACAGTCATATGTCATCAGATATACATAAACATGAAAATAAAGAAGATGAAAACTGAACAAACATAGCGAAAGAAGCTTATGTGTCAAACTGAATTCATAGATGTCTGAAATAAGGTATGGCCACAAGCCTCCAAAGTTGAATCACAGTCCTCAGACTATTTTCTTTCCCCCACTTTACAATGATTCTTCAATGAGCTTAAATAATCTTTACAAATCAGTTTCAATATCCTCAAAAGATGGATCTGATAACCTCTTTTCCGATCTCAAATCCAAATTTTTGAGGTGGTTGGAAAATGCAGAAATTTCTGGAAATATGCTACTCAGAGATTGACCTATATCTCTCAAATCAAAAAAGATTTTGGAAAAATGAGAGAGTCTTTTGTAGATTGTTTTGTTATGAGCAAAAATCTCTCTCAGTTATTTGAGTTTCATTTTCATTTTCTTGACATCTGTATTTCAAAAACATGTGTCAAACAGGGAAATTCTGAGATCCGAAAATGAGGTCTCAAACATGGATTCGATTCTCCCAATATGTGACACTTATAGAAAAACTGAGAGAGGTTATTTCTCTTTAACATGTTAGGCACAAAAATCCTCTGACCATTTCTCAAAATGATCCTCTGGGCGCTTAGGATCATCACTTGAAAATGATGACTCAACACAGTAAAAACGCCATATTCCTGAAAACGATTCTTCATCTTGCGGGGGACTTTTGACTGCCTTCCCAAGCTCTAAATGCATATCTGAAAGTACTATTGGAAATCTTAGGATGTCTAGTTGTCAATTGAATATTTGAGCATTTAAAACGACCTCTGTACGGCTGAGAAAATTGAGTTTTTCCAAGGTATTTTGTCGTTTGACAAAGCTGTTCTTTGACATTTTTTATAAGCAAAGCAATTTATCAAGAATTCTTATCAAATACAACTTCAGAGCTCTTTAAAAAGTCTCTTAGAAAGTTTAAAAAGATGTCTAATCTAATTATTTTCCTATCACTTAATGAAATAAATTTGACCAATTTATTTGAGGAGATAACATCTCCCAAACCAAAGAAATGCAACAAATCAGTTAAAAGGCAGAGCCAAGAAAAACCCAAGCAAGAATTGAATCTCACAGGAGCAAAAAGCCACCAGCGAGTTGAATTATCAAGCAAGGACCAAGAAGAACTGAGAAACTCCCATCCAGATCTTAACCTCCAACAACAAATGCCTAATCCACCGTTCCTTCACTAAACAACCAAGGTGAAAACTCCACTTGCTATCAAGATCTCACATGAGAAACGTAGATGCAAACTTTTGAAGGTTTCTTGATTTTCCAGGATGCATTGATTATGTTTCTGACCACTCTAGCCTTCAAAATATCCAAGGTGAACAACTCCTAGATTGCAGAGTCACAAAACTCCTGGATCAAATCACCACAAGCCTGAGCGAGTTAGGGACGAGATCAATCCTGCAAATTGTTTTTTGAAAGCTTTCTTGGAGCGAAAAAAGATGACCATCAATTGCCCTTCCAAACTTGATATTTGAATGGGTATTGAGAGGATGATTTTTGGATAAGAGGTTTCTCCTACCACAACTTTCTAAGCCAATTTTCTTCATGCTCCAACAATATTTCAAGAAGCTCACAGAAGCCATTGCAACTAAACAACAATACTGACACTTCTATTTCTCTCGTTTTCTAAGTCTTTTTTCATTTTTGACAAGCTTGAAGAATAGAGAGAATAATGCTTGTTATGTCATTGATCCATGGATTTTACTAGCCTGAATTAGTACATGCTCATTGGCGCTTTCATATTTTTGAGAGTATGAAAACTCCAAAGAAGACTCTAGGGGGGTGCTTTTTCATAAATTTAGTCTCCTGAGTCCAAAAAAGTGTAAAACAATCCAAAGGAGAACTCTCTTAGCTTTTGAAGAACTATGGTATACATTTTTCGTACTTAGTCAGCAAGGTCCAAAAAAGGGGTAAACTATCACCCAACCGATGCTCCTTCAAAAGCAAGCATATAGCCTTAGTTTAACGAGTGTGAAGGAAGGCAAGATCACTCAGAGAGTTCCATTTATTTACGAGAATGGTACTGACAACAATAAACTTGATGTTTTGTTCCGAGGTTTAACGAGCATGACAATGACATAAACAACACTCAAAATGTTGATCATGTTTAGGTTTATAGCACTAAAAAGAGAAAAGTGAGCTCAAACAAGTTGATTTTCCATAAGTTTAGTCCTACAGGCCTGAAATAGAGATAAATCTATACCTGAAGATACTCTTCTAAATTCTGAAGAAGATAGAGTATTCCTTTTTTCGTAAGTAATCCATAGGGTTCGGAAAAGGGTTAAACTCATACTGCTATCAATGATCCTTCGATTCCTTTAATGAGTCTTAAAGAACATGCAACTCGGCTATCTACTCAATTTTAAGGTGTCAGACCAGGGCTTGAAGAAAACTCCATAGGGCGGGAGCTCAAAGGTAGTTAAGTAAAAGATGCAAAATGAGGCTAATTTTGGTGTGAAAAACAACTACAAAGGCTCCCGCAACCTAGCACAAATGCAGCATGGGTACCGGAAATGACAAGAAGATGTTCTAACTAGGGAACCCATGTGAGGTAGGTCCTAACCATGGAAGAACGACGATGTTTGAAGGGTAGGAAGTGGCTACACATCGCGGTCCATGGATATCAAAGAGATCCTAAAGTTCATTGGATGATAAGGTATAAGTAAAAAACATGAAAAGATGACCAAATCCTAACTTGTATGCAAATCAAATATGCTTGGATTCATCCATAACCTATAAAAACTTCGGTGAAAAAACATTAGTATTACTTCATATAACAAAAAATGATTTCGACTATACAAAAGTGGGTAATTTTTTTTTTAAATTACTATAAATAGAAGAAATAGAGTAAAAAACATAACATTTGTTTTTTTACCATATTTGGGCAATTTGACCTCTCAACTTCAAACGATCGGTGCAATCAATCTAGTGGACAGATTTTCATTTTGCAAAGTGCAGGTAATTCACATCTCCCTCCTCTTTATTTTGATGTTTTTCATTATGAAAATTCATGCTTTATTTGAGTTTTTATCCTACCCCAAGGGCACCGAACAGTAATCGCGGGTATCCCGTTATAAAGTTGTGATTTCGTGATATAATCGTGGGTTCGCTATGAGAAACCTACGAGTGGCTCGCACTGTCCTCACTAGATAGTCGCGTGTTCTACACAGAGGGTAATTTTGGCAATTCTAATGGTGAAAATGTTTATTGGGCAGGTTAAAATGGTGCTAGAGTGGCGTGAAAGAGAGAATGAAGACATGGGTCAGATTGCTATGGGGATTCCATGACATTACATGTTCTATAGAGGTGCATATTTCTCAAATTTTACTGCACATCGAACATGAGGGCACAAGTTCGACTATTAGAGGAATTGGTGCATTCTTTGGACCACGAACTTGGATGTTTGACCTCCAAGGAGAGACCTTGGATATTACCACAGACGATATATATTTTATCACGAGTTTGTCACATCGAGGTCACCTGTGAACTTAGGCGGTATCGACCGAGCGGGGATCCCCTTAGTGTACAAGATTATGTCAAAACTTATTGTGTACATGGGACTCAGAAATCGGGGACCCAAATCTCGATCTCATAGATCACTAGTTTCCCACGAAAAGTTCTTGTGAGCACTATTGCTAGAGTGGCGGGGTTGTCCGCTTTACACTTGGCTACACAAACCCACATGTGCATAGCAGTGGAGTGCCTACGGGGTGTGATGTATGACTGGTGTTCCGGATTAGTCCCAATCATGAAGAGGCAACTTTCTAACTGCAGTACAAGGAAGAAAAAAAACTTTGATTACATGGGTAGTCTAGTTGCATTCTTCTTCAAGAGGGTTCCTACCCTGAGCCCCGCTATTACACTTCCACCCTCCCCTCCCCACGAGCCTAGACTTATGCGGTGGGGAGATGTATTTCTCTGCCAGGGTGGTGGTGAATTCCAGGATGGTTACGATGATGACTTTTATTCATGGTGGATCCAAAAGGTGCCCGCACTGGAGCAGTTCTCATACGCAGAATTAGACTTCCATGGCGATCCAGATTTATCTCTCCCTCCTTTAGAGGCATGAGGAGATATGGGTAAGTCTTTTACTTTTTGATTATTTCATTTTATGAATTTTAGTTCATAATGTTTTATATACATATGTATTCAAGTCTGATATGCTTTTCACTGATATGCATATATTGGACTTGTCCGACTAGATAGACATTTGAGGACCTTCTTGCAACCAGTGGACGGTGTTGTAGATGAAGCTATGCTTCATATTGTAGAGGGGAAGCTGGACATGCTGACCCATGATGTACCAACACTGAGGATGGAGAGGATTCCAATGGCCATGCAAGAGCATGTCGCAAGAGTACCTCCATCCTAGTTACACATTCTCTAAAGGGTGACCAGGGCTATTCTGTGTTATCGAGAGGTCGTGGAGGCAGCTGCAGCCGATGAGGCTGAGGAGCATCCATAACTTTAGCATATGATAGACTTTGATCCTATTTGTATTTTGAATGTACTTATTGACTAGATCTTCGGACCAGAACTCGATGTATATGAACATATTTCTACACACACACACACACACACACATATATATATATTTCGGTTATTTACATTTGTCTCAAATGTATCTATGTGTTTATTTTTACGAAGTGTGTGACAAATGGCAATCTAATATGTAGTTTGCAAATGCATTAGTAATAGTATTTTGATTCCTTAAAATGTGTTGATATACAATGTGTTCAAAATTTATTTCAAGTAACCTAATTCTTAAAAACTGACGTAAAAGAGTAGGTTGTCTCACTTGGTATACCCCATTGAGATGAGAGACCACTAACTGGGAGTCAATTCTGACTTCCATGTAGGTGATACCATGTGAAATAACATCCCAAAGAATCTCAATGACAATAGTGTACTCAACTACATTGTTAGTTGCAGGACCCAAGCAAGCGCCTCCTGAGGCAACCGGTTGTCTTGTGGGTGCATAAATGACCCAAGCAGCTGAAGCCAAATTGCAAGTGTGATAGTTGGTGCCATCAACGAACCCTACGAGCCACTCCATAGACATCTAAAACAATACCATACTACACAAGAAACACTAACCACTAACTACCATTTACAGAATTATACAGTAATAATACAAGAAAAAGCATAGTTACTAAGCGCAATACTTTTTCAGGTAGAGCCTGTTTCGAAGCTTCGAAAATGAAGAGAAAATAGGAGATGTGGCTCCAAGGTTTTCTAGTTTTCCTGGTTAAGGGTTTCCAGTGTAAATATCTGTGTTTATGTGTGAATGATGTGTTGTGATCTCTATTTTGCTTAAAAGAATCTGTATGCTTTGCTTCTCTACACAGGTTTAAAACTTACATGTGGTATCAGAGCTCGATTTTGGCATAAGGGGGATACCTTTGTTGCTAAGGGTTCGACGCAGTTGATAGATCTCGGGTCTGTGATAAACTTAGGTTCAGTGGGAGCTTTGCAGTGTTGATTTGTGCATTGAAAGAGAATGGCGAGCACTTCAAGGATCGAGATCAAGAAATTTAACGGCCATAATTTTGAGCTATGGGAGCTCAAAATGGAGGATCTTCTGGTAGATAGAGAACAGTGGATTGCTGTGGATTCGGGTACGAAACCCACTGCAACATCACAAGAAGATTGGGATAAATTAGAAAGAAGGGTGAGGAGTACAATACGATTGTGCTTATCAGACTCTATGTTGTTGAATGTATCTGGTGAAGATAGTGCAGTAAAGCTATGGGCAAAACTAAGGAGTTTGTATCAATCAAAATCCCTTGTGAACAAGTTGTTTCTACAAAAGAAGTTGTTTCACCTCAGAATGGACGAGAATGACACTATAACAGAGCATTTGAATGTCTACAATACTCTGGTAAGTTGGATAACCTCTGTTGGTATTAAAATGGTTGAAGAAGATAAATGTATTACATTATTGTGTTCTTTGCCGGATTCCTGGGACAACCTAATTGTTGCAATAGGTAGTTGTAGCCAGGTGACCTTAAAAATTGATGAAATTGTATCATCCCTACTATCAAAAGAGATGAGGTGAAAAACCATGGATAATCATAGCATGGATGCCTTGTCTGTGAGAGGTCGCCCCCAGGAGAGAAACACAAATAAAGGATATGGGGGGAGATCTAAATCTAAGGGTAGATCTAAATCCCCAGGAAAAGGAATAAGGAAGTGTTGGAAATGTGGTAAAGCTAGGCATTATAAAAAGGATTGCAGATCTAAGAATGTTGAGAGAGCAAAGGGATATGAGGATACCCCGTCCACAGAGGTGAAGAACTCCACAGAAGAAGGAGGGGATGTGTACCTAGCTTCCACGGGAAATCCTTCAGAATGTGATACATGGCTGATTGACTCAGGTGCGTCATGTCATATGACCCCTCATAGGGAGTGGTTCTGTGAATATGAAAAGTACAATGGAGGAGATGTGTACTTGGGATATGATTCATCAGCCAGTATCATTGGACGTGGTAGAGTCAAGCTAAAACTGATGGATGGAAGGACTAGAACTTTGCCTGGAGTGCTACACATTCCAAATCTAGCAAGAAACTTGATATCTGTCGGAAAGATGGATGTTGCAGGTGTAAAGACTGTGTGTGGAGATGGTGGTTGCAAAATGGTTCGAGGATCAATGGTATTGATGAGGGGAGTTCGGTATGGAACTCTGTACAAACTATTGGGAAAAACCATCATTGATGAATGTAACAATTCTGTTGTGTTAGAGGAAGGAGGTAAAGATGACAAAACCCTGACTACATCAGGAGGAAAGACAATGCTGTGGCATCAAAGAATGGGGCATATCGAAGAAAAGGGACTTCGAGAATTACAAGGCAAAGCTATGGTTGAAGGTATGACTGATTGCACTCTGGATTTTGATTTCTGTGAACATTGCATATATGGAAAACAAAAACGTGTAAGATTTGCATCTGGTGCTACAAGAGCAAAGGGAATTCTAGAATTAATACATAGTGATGTGTTTGGACCTGTTCCTGTTCCATCATTAGGAAAATCTGTGTATTATGTTTCATTTATAGATGATTTCTCAAGGAACATATGGATTTATTTTCTTCGAAAGAAATCTGAAGTATTTGCCAAGTTTAAAGAATTTAAGTCTCTTGTAGAAAATCAGTCAGAAAAGAAAATAAAGGTGTTGAGGACAGATAATGGTGGAGAGTTTTGTGGGAACGAATTCGAGGACTTTTGTAAGAAGTGTGGAATAGCAAGGAAAAATACTACTCCATACACACCTCAACAGAATGGAGTTCCTGAGAGGATGAATAGGACGTTGATGGAGAAGGCAAGGAGCATGCTAAGCAGTGTTGGGATAGGACAAGAATTATGGGCAGAAGCAGTGGAGACAGCATGTTACTTGGTAAACCGATCACCCACATCAGCATTGATTGATAAAACTCCACAAGAGGTATGGACTGGTAAGAAACCCTCTATTAAGCATCTAAAAGTTTTTGGTTGTGATGCTTATGTACATGTTCCAAAGGAGAAAAGGAGCAAGTTGGATAACAAAGCGGAGAAATGTATCTTTATTGGCTATAAAGATGGTATGAAAGGGTATAAGCTTTGGAATCCTATAACTAAGAAGACTGTTTATAGTCGAGATGTTGTGTTTCGAAAGGTCAAAGAAGTCCCCAGACAGGAAGTGAATCCAATGGAAAAGGAACCAGAGAAAATAGAGTTTAAGTTAGAAGGTGAAGAATATGACTCAATAGAAGAAGTAGAATCAGAAGAAGAAGAACCTCATACTCCAGTTTTGAGGAGATCATCTCGAGAAATAAGGAAACCAGAAAGGTATTCCCCTCTTGATTTTTGCTCTCATTTTGCTATGTCTATTACTGATGATGATCCTAGAAATGTGAAGGAAGCTGTTAATTTAGAGGATAGTGATCTCTGGAAAAAGGCCATGGATGAAGAGATGGATTCCTTGGACAAAAAAGAAGCTTGGAAGCTAGTCCAGCTACCAGCTAGGAGAAAAGTCGTTGGGAGCAAATGGCTATTTAAAAAGAAGTTGAATGCAAAAGGTAAAGTGGATAAGTATAAAGCCCGCTTGGTAGCAAAGGGATATTCTCAGGTAGAGG